>CAUYRH010055750.1:0-13855 GCA_963574655.1 Perodicticus potto
GTGATTAAGAAAATGCTATGAGGGCTATCTCTCACAGTACGATCAAAATGTTTCTGATTGTATATGAAGCACATTCTGCCCTATGATTGCACCAATGTACACAATTATGATTTAATAAAATTATTAAAAAAAAAAAAGGCCAATAAGATGCCATGGGCAAGAAGTGGCCTTGGGATATGCACGTGATGGGACCTTCTCTCTATGTACAGAGTATGCTGACGTCCCCTCACTTACAGAACTATGACAGCTATCAACCTGGCATGCACTAACTCATACAAATGCTTTCAAATAATTGACACTACCCACTTCTTGGTGAGTAGATGAAACTACTGATGTCAAAGCATTTTGTATCCTGAATCATTTTCAGGAGCAGTCTTACTTCTAGCAAGGAGTGACACCGGCATAATGGGATCTTGGCTTCTGGTTGGGCCAGTGATGATAAAGGCATGAGCTTCCTATTGAAGTGCCTGAATACTATGGAGCCAATAAAAATTGTATTAATCAGGATATTTTTAATAACATGCTATTGTTGCTATCTTTGCTGCCTTTTGCTTGGGTCTTTTGAAGAAGACATGTCTCAAAACATGCCTGAATAGAATAACACTGGGGATGTTTGGAGACAACAGACTAGGGATCCCAGTGGCTAGAAACATCTTGGGGAGGATTGAGACAGACAGTGAGCAGAGAGCAGTCACTATAGACACTCACCATGGCACTGGCTATTGACAGTCTTCTACAAAGACTAAACTAAGGACCTAAACAGAGCCCTGGAGAGAAAACACTTATGTGAGCTTAGTGAGACTAGAGTTACACTATTGACCAAAGCACACAGTTATTTATACAAATAAAAACTTTTGTGAAAATACTTTGTTCATTACAGACTATTTAGAAAGTGTATAACAAACCACCACAACTAAAAAGTAGCTGGTTCATCAATTAACACCTCCAAGAGACATCAAAAAATTATTTAATTGTGTTTCTAGGTTCCCCTCCCCCCAACAACCCCCTTACTGTTGAATGCTGGGTTGCTGACAACTTCTTTTTCACTATTAGGCAATGATAAAGGATTGCTTTGGAATGTCAAGAGATAATTTCTACAGGAGCTAATGTTTCTCACGTCAGACTTTGTGACAGGCTAGACCTTTGCTAGACTCTTTGTAAATATACCAGAGATATCACGTAGCTTGTCCAATGTCACAAAGCGAGTGAGTGTCAAAGCTGTCATTCCAACCCCAAAATGTGTGGCTCCAAAACCTGCATGCACATCTACTATGTTATTTGTGGTTTAAACTGAGTTCATCAGCTCTAGGAAGCCTGAAAGATTGTGACTGGTTGTGCACAGTGAGAGATGCACATAAAACCAAAAGCATGTATAATTTAAAATAAGCTACAGAGAATTTTTCTTGATTTGAAATTAGGTTCCTTTTTTTTTTTTTTTAAGTTTTTTTTTTTGAACTTAGGTTCTTGAAGTCACTTCCAGAAGTCTTCAAAACTATGTTTAAGTGTGTGTGCATAACTGCTTAGAAGCTTCTGATTTGCCCCTGAATAGAAATGGCATTTATGATCATTTGTGACTCCCAAACTATTTTCATATGTATCTGGTAAACTTCCTGGAAATCTTGAGAAATGAGCAACCCATATGTTACTCTCCCAGTTTTTCAGACAAGAATGCTGAAGGGTAGATAGTGTATGGTACCAGTGAACAGTGGGAGAACCAGGCTTCTTGTCTCCCCTTTTAGCCTGGTTCCAATATCCCATTCTGCCTGTCCTCTTTGGATTCACTGGCAACCTATCATATGAAGTGGCTCACCATTACCACTACCCTTTTCCTATTATATTATGTTTCTATTAAAATAGGTTATTAAAAATGTTTAGTGGTTTTTTTTTTTTTTTGAGATAGTCTCACTTTGTCACCTTGGGGTAGGTGCTGTGGTATCATAACTCACAGCAACCTCAAACTCTTGGGTGCTCAGGCAACCCTCTTGCATTAGCCTCCTGAGTAGCTGGGGACTATAGATCCCCATGACAACTCTGGTTAGTTTTTAGAGACAAGGTCTCTCTCTTGCTCAGGCTGATCTCGAACTCATGAGCTCAAGCAGTCCATCCGCCTCAGCCTTCCAGGGTGCAGAGATTACAGGCGTGAGCCACTGTGTCTGACCTTATATGAAAGTATCAGTGTTTCCTATTGTCCCGGCAGTTTGCCACATCTTAAATATGATGTTAAATGACAACTGACTTTGGACCTTTGCCTCTCCATAAGAGGTCCTAACCCCAGACACGTGCTGAGCCCAGCCCTTGGGTGCCAGGAAGTCTGCTTGTATTAAAATCATTCTGTTCTCATGGCATGTACTTTATGCCCATTTTACAGATTGAGACTCACAAGAGAGGAAAGTCCCTTCCAAAACAACAGCTAAGAGACAGAGAACTGCGATTTGGTCTGTGGTCAGATGTCCTAACCTGTCCTTTTTCTACCTCTTTGTAATGTTGGAAGCCAGAGGCCAGAACCAGACTCAAGACAAAACCAGTCATAATTTTGACGAAGACAGTGCTGCCGCTGCTCTTCAATAGTGCTTGCTGTGTGCCAGGCACTGTCTGAGTGAATAGACCATTGGTCTAGGCTCGGCGCCTGTGGCTCAACAGGCTAAGGCGCTAGCCACGTACACCTGAGCTGACGGGTTCAAATCCAGCCTGGGCCTGCCAAACAACAATGACGGCTGCAACCAAAAAATGGCTTGGCATTGTGGCGGGCGCCTATAGTCCTAGACGCTTGGAGGCAGAGGCAGGAGACTCGCTTGGGCCCAGGAATTGGAGGTTGCTGTGAGCTGTGATGCCACAGCACTCTATCCAGGGTGACTGCTTGAGGCTCTGTCTCAAAAAAAAAAAAAAGACCATTGGTCTGCCCCACAGCGTTCTGAGCTGGGTCCTATTATGGCCCCATTTTCCAGATGAAGAAGTGAAGGCACACAGAGGCTAAGTACTTTCCCACGTTAATAAATGGCAAAACCAGGATTTAAGCTCTGCGTGGCTCCAGGAGAAGGTCAGTACTTGTAAGCACTACCTTTCATGGTTTGCCTGTGCCATGCTGCGTTATTTTTTAAAGGGAATTCTGACTGAAAAATTGGGTTAGTTTTCATAAAAATACAGATTTCTATCTTCTCTTGAAAAATCAGAGATCTGGCAACCCTGAGTCCGTGTTCCTTCAGGACACTGGCACTGTGAAGCCTTGGTTCCTCCAGACCAGATGGGGGCGCCTTCCATGGCCTTAGTGCACACACCTCTGGCTTGTGTCTCTGGCCTGGCGGTGGTGGACAGATTCAGCCATTCTCTCACTTACTGGCCCACTGGCTGCAGGGTCACACCTCTTTGGAGCCAAAGGTTCTAGTAATTTGGGATATGGCAGGTTCAAACCCCAAAAGGTGTAAATCCCAAGCGAAATTCGGACTTTTTTAACAATTGATTTTTCACTTCCTTTTTTCTTTCATTTCTTCGGAGAACTGTTCATATATCTATCCTTAAAGTATGGTTCTTGTACCACCTGACTCTCCATCACCTGGGTTTTTTTTGTTTGTTTTGGTTTTTGGTTTTTGAGATAGAGTTTTTTCTCTGTCACCCAGGCTAGAGTGCCATGGCCTCAGCCTAGTTCACAGCAACCTTGAACTCCTGGGCTCAAGTAATCCTCCTGCTTCAGCGGCCCGAGTAGCTGGAACTACAGCCACGTGCTCCCACTCTTGGCTAATTTTTTCTATTTTTAGTAGAGACAAGGTCACACTTTGCTCAGGTTGGTCTCGAACTTCTAATCTCAAGTGATCCTCCTACCTCAGTCATGCAAAGCGCTAGGATTATAGGAGTGATCCATTGTGCCTGGCCCACCTGGGTACTTTAAAAATGTACATTTGGTTAGGTGCAGTGGCTCACGCCTGTAATCCTAGGACTCTGGGAGGCTGATTTGCATGGATTGCATGAGCTCACAAGTTTGAGACCAGCCTGAGCAAGAGCAAGACCCCATCTCTACTGAAATATATGTGTGTGTGTATAGAAGAAAACAAGCCAGGTGCTGTGGCAGGTACCTGTAGTCCCAGCTGCTCTGGAGGCTGGGGCAAGATCACCTCAACCCAAGAGTTTGAGATTGCTGTGAGCTATGATGACACAGCACTCTACCCAGGGCATCAAAGTAAAAACCTTTCTCGAAAAATGAAAAAAATAAAAATAAAAAATGTACATTTTTGCTGGGCATAGGAGCCCATGCCTATAATCCCAGAACTTTGGGAGGCGAAGGTAGGAGGATTGCTTCAGAGCAGGAGTGAGAGACCAGCCTGGGCAATATAACAAGATCCTATCTCTACAAAAAGTAAAAACTAAAAAATGTAGCTACATGTGTTGGTGCACACCTGTAGTTGTAGCTATTTGGGAGGCTGAAGCAGGGAGATGTTTTGAGCCCAGGAGTTCAAGGTTACACAAGCTGTGGTTGTGCCACTGTTCTCTAGCCTGGGCAACAAAAAGAAGATCCTATCTCTAAAACAATAAAAATAACAAAATAAAAATGTACATTTTGGAAGTTTACCTCAAGCCTATTCTCTGGAGTACAGAGCTAGATATGAGCATTTTAACAATATATCTCCTATGTACTTCAGTATGAAAAGTAGACAGAGATATGACAGAAGTGAATATATGTTGGCTGCTAGAAAGTTAAGGGTGAATCTGTTCATTATTGCTGGATTAAATTTATTTTGTTATTAATTAGTAATTTCAAAGTGTTTTTCCCATGTTGGCCTTATTTTCTTTCTGTGCCTTCAGACTTATAGTGGTTTTACTAATCTGCATTCTTGGATGTGAGTTATAAAATCTACTCAAATTGGTTTAAGCAAGAGAGTGAATTTGGGGGCTCAAGGAACTGAAGGATCCAAGGGGGTAACCTTGATTTTAAACATCAAATTAGAGGCTCAGTCAAGGAGATTAGACAACTCTGTCTATCCTTCATCTCTCCTCTATGTGAGTTTAATCCTGCACAAGGTCTTACCAAACTATATCAAGATAACCACCAGTACCTACAACGTGACAACTGTCGACTAAATAACCCTGGCATGGTGAGGCCACCTTTTGCTTGATAGTTCTGGCAAAACTTCAGTGCCTGACCATTTGCCTTGGGTCATATACCTATTCCTGAACTAATTTTGCAAAGGCAACAGTGACAGAATACTGTGGATTGGCAGAAAGTATGACTTGGAACCAAGAAGAGGTCTGAGTCAGTCCTCACCTGGACTTGGAAGGGAGGGGACGGATTCCAAAGGAGATCCAAGTGTTAGTACAAGGAGAAAGGGCATGGAAGACGGAGGGTAGAGGAAACCCACAGACAGCCTCCTCACAGGTGGTGGATTTTGGCAGAGGTGGTGTATAGTGGTCTGGACATGCCCTTCATCCAGCTGTTTTATTTCCTTCATTCCTATGAGCATCGTTGGGAGCTGCGCATCAGAGAAGGCTTTGAAAACAGTATTTTATTATTCTTCAGTCTGCTCAGATTAAATCAGAAATGTCTATGGGAGAATTATTGTGGGAGATAGGAATCTACTACATACCCTGATGATGATGTTTAAAACCCCATGGAGACTGACATTTAATATCACTGGCCTTTATAAAACTTGAACTAGAATGTTAGCAGTGCAAGTCATGGATGTTTTGATGACCTCACTCCTGATGGTCCCACTCCTTCTTCCCAGTTAGTAAGGGAAGAAGACTCGTGTACTTTGCAAACCGTCTTTTAAGACCCAAGTCACATCAGTCCACCCACATGATGCTCTACTGGGGGTAACTGTCTTGATTTTCACAGGAATGTTTCTTTGCTTTTCCAAAAGAGGCTCAAATCTGACTTACTGGTATAGCTGTCTCTGTGTCCTAAACGTTTGTATGCTTTTCAGCTCAATTTGTCAGTCTTTGATGTTTGCCAGTATTTACCAAAAAATGTTTTAAATAATTTATACAAATGTGGGCAATAATGCCACTGTTATCTGTGCTTTTGGAATGGATACTTTTTTTGCTCTCATAGGTCTTCTGAATCAAACCCAAATGACACCAATGGAATGACAGTATCTGTTTTGACAGCCTCAGTTTAAGAGATTTTAGGGTTTGAGCTATGAATTGATTTCTTCTTTGACATCCCAAGATAGTGGCTGATGCATCATTTGGAAGTGTTTTTTCTCCTCCTTTTTTATGTTCATTATTTTTTAAATTTCCCAGTATTAAGGGGGTCTAAATGTTTTTGATACATGACTTGAGTTAAGGGCTATAAATGTGCTTGCCACCTGAATCGTGTCCATGATACCTTTTAGATAGGTTTTTATCCCTTCCTCCCCCCTGCCTTGATTTCCTGTGACTTTTACTGCCCTCTGTCTATTTGTGTGCCCATCAGGTAGTTCCATTTTATTAGAGAGTACATATGGTGTTGGTTTTTCCATTCTTGAGATACTTTACTTAGAATAATAGTCTCTAGCTCCTCCCAAATTGCTGCAAAAGGCATTAATTCATTCTTTTTTTTTTTTTTTAATGGTGGAGTAGTACTCCATGGTATAAATACGGCACATTTTGTTTATTCACTCATGAATTGATAGGCACTTGGATTGGATCCACATCTTTGCAATTGTGAATTGTGCTGCAATATACATTTGAGTGCAGGTGTCTTTTTGATAAATGACTTTTCTTTTGGCTACTTGTCCAATAATGGGATCTTTTTAAGTAAAATAAATTTTGTTGATCATTTTGATGCTTTTTATTTAAGGAACATTCACATAAATAAAACAAGAGTTATAGGGTGGCACCTGTGGCTCAAAGGAGTAGGGCGCTGGCCCCATATGCTGGAGGTGGTAGGTTCAAACCCAGCCCTGGCAAAAAAAAAAACTGCTTAAAAAAAACAAGAGTTGTAGTCAGTGGCCAGGAATTAGGAAAGGGTAGTACTTTTAGGAATATAGATGTGTCCAGCACAGTATACTTCTGAGGTTTGGGATATGATTGCTGAATGCCTTTTTTGTCTTTTTCCCTCTCCCTTCCTCCCTGTTTCTCATGATTAAGCAGCCGATTCCGGTGACCAAGACGAGCACACTCTCCAAGAAACAACACTACTGCCTGTGAATAGTAGCATCATTGCTGCTCCCATCACGGACCCTTCTCAGAAGTTCCCTCAATACCTACCTCTTTCTGCAGAGGATAATTTAGGTCCTCTACCTGAGAACTGGGAGATGGCCTATACCGAAAATGGAGAAGTCTATTTTATAGAGTAAAGTATACCATATTTCTGCCTAAACCTCTTCTCTTTCTTTCCCATTCTTTTCTTTTAACAACTACAGATGTAAATTAAATCTAAAAGGAATGATCATTGACAACGCACTGATGGTTTGTTTTAGTAAGGTTTAATAAGCTTTATATAAAAAAGGTAATTAGCCTTACCTTTTTTATATATCATCCTACTTACTGAGCCTAAAGAGTTTGAGGAAGCATAAGGTTAATTAATTTCCCTAAGGTTTATATAGCTAAGTTATGGCATATATAAATTATGGTATAATACAGAATAGACATAAAACTCATGTGCAATTTAAAATAGTTGTACCTTTAAACTGCCCACGAACTTTATGTCTACCCTGTATATAAATATAATAATTAGCCATTAAAAATAGTAAATTCATTGCATATATTTTGTTAATTGGATTTTTAAAAATAATATATGTTGTTGAGTTTTAAACCTCCTTTGTATATTTTGGACATAATTCCTTTATCATATTTGTGATTTGCATGCGTTTTCTTCAAGTCTGGCTTTTTTTTTTCCATTATCATAACTGTGTTTTTCAAAGAGCCATCTTAATTCTGACAAAGTCTAATTTATCATGTTTTTCTTTTGTAGACAATGATTTTGCTATAGTAGTTAAGAAATCTTTGCCTAAATCAAAATCATTAAGATTTCCTACTCTATATTTTTTAGAAGTTCTCTAGTTCTACATTTCACATTTAGGTCTGTGATCCACTGTCAGTTAATTTTTTTTTACATGGTGCAAAGTGTGTGGATCAAAGTTTGAGACAATGTAGATGTGAAAGTCTTTCAAAATTATAAACCTAGCTGGTTGTGGTGGCTATTGCCTGTACTCCCAGCTACTTGTGAGCCTAAAGGAAGATTGCTTAAGCCCAGGAGTCCGAAGCTGCAGTAAGCTATGATGATAGCACTGCACTGCACCCTGGGGGACACAGCAAGACCTTCTTAAAAGAAAAAAGAATTATAACACTTAAACGTCATATAGTTAAACCTTTAATAAGTAACCTTTTCTGCAAGGAAAGATTTGGGACCATTATGGAAAATTTGAGCTAATAAGATTTTTCTTAATCAACATTAGTTAATTTTTAAAAGCAGGACTATGACTGTACTGCCCTACCATTGAGATTTACTATGTTTTTATATACCACTAAGAAAAAAAGAAAATGGCCAATTATGCTATTATTGAAAAAGTCCTGATTAATCTGTTATACTCACATAGATTGAAATTAAGTGGACAGTAACAAATGAGGGCATTGTGGAAGAATATATAAAGTGTCTTGCTCTTATAAAATACATGCATGCATGCATACATACATACACTATGTGAACATTTGTTTCTGTTTGTAGGTAAAGTTTTATATATATAGAAAAATTCTAGAAGGGTCTGTTAACAATTAGATTTGAATTCAGTTAGGAATGTACTTCCTAACCATAGTATACATTTCTGTGGGGTTTGAAATTTTCATACTTAGTGAGTGTGTATTTTGTAATGAGAAAAAACAATGAAGATAATAAAGTATAATTTTCTTAAAGACATCAAAGTGAGGGAAAAGGCTTGAGTCTTAGGACACCAACCTTGGAAGAAGTTTGAGATACGTAAGCTAGAGCTTTTGTGTTATTTTTCAACAAAAGGAAGGGGACGCTCCATATTTCTGTCTTCGTGTTAATGACAAATGCTTGTTGAAGAAAGGGATGAAGGATGTAGTATTTAGCTCACCTAAAAGGTCATGTTGCTTCCATCACTTACTAGTTGTGTGAGCTGGGGAACTTGCGTTTACCTCTTTGCTTCTAAATTTTTCCTATCTGCCAAAAGAGGACATAAATTTTATGCGCTGTACCTATCTTGTCAGACTGCTATGAAAATAAGAGGAGATAATGAATGCAAAGTACTCGGGCTAGTACTAATTAGTGGTTACTACTGTTGTGTTACCTTTGTGTGTGTGTGTGACAGTCTCACTTTGTTGCCCTTGGTAGATTGCCATGGCAGCATAGCTAACCGCAACCTCTAACTTGGGCTCTAGCGATTTTTTGGCCTCAGTCCCCCTAGTAGATAGGACTACAGGCACCCACCACAATGCCTGGCTATTTTTAGAGGCGGGATCTCACTCTGGCTCAGGCTGGTCTCGAACCTGTGAGCTCAGGCAATCCACCCGCCTCGGCCTCCCAGAGTGCTAGGATTACAGGCGTGAGCCACCACACCGGGCCTGTGTTACCATTTTCATTATCTGTGGTTATTACAGAGGAGTTTAAATATTGTTATAAAAATGGATTTCAACTAAAGCTCAGGACTTCGTACTTAATAATAAGTAGCCTTTGCATTATGTCCAATATGTCCATTACAAAAGAAGAATTAGGCTGAGAAAAGAAAAGAATAATAGAGGTATTCTTGGTACAGAATACTGTATGAAACTGAAATTCTTGGAAAAGAATGTACCAATAATTTTGCTCAAGAAACTTGATAAATTTGAAGAAAGAAAGTTGGATATGTTGATGGTTGGTGGAATGCTGGGCCCCAAAACTATGGCTGGCTGACAGGAGAGTACAATGATGTGCCCACACGTCATAACTTAGCTTTTAGCTCAGGGAGACAGTGTTTCATTATCCTAATGTTCAATAGAAAATTAGAGAAAAATGTGACTATGGTAACTATGGGATTTGGTCTGCAGCTATTAAATTCCATAAAAACTAAGTGATTACATACACATTTGTTTATATGTTAGCCTGAATTATACATATATATATATTTGTTTATATGTTAGCCTGAATTATACATATATGTGCATATATATATGTATATATACATATATATATATCCTGGTTACTGAGTTTTTATTTATCTTTCATTCTGAAAAACTTCTTAGAGTATCTTACAATGAATAGCAAGTTAAATTTCATTAGACTTGGATCTGCTTTATTTTATGCATTATATATATAATATGCATATTAATTGGTTTTGTAGTTTGAGGGAATTTGAAGAAATACTGGAAATTTAAAAGAACGTTAAAAAAATCAAGCATGGACTTACAAATTTTGGACATTATATAGAAAACAAACTGAAGAAGACTTTAAAAGGAGGAGCAAGTAACATATACTGGCTAGGGAGCTTGGGATCAGAGGAACAACAGGTGGTGAATTCCCCGAGTTTTCTTGCACACTTTATTTATCTCAGACTTGGAGCTGAAGAAGCCAGCAACTCAGAAACACCGAAGGATGTAGACAAAAAAGCCCTAAGGGAAAGCCTGCTCTCTCTAGCTGAAGGATCAGGAAAGACTATTTCACAGGACAGAGAGCTTTTATTCAACAACCCATTCTACTTTAGCCAACAACACAGAAAAACCTGTGGTCTCATGCCCACCCCATCCATCAAAGGTCAGTAGGGAGCCCAAACCTGCCTGCTGGGGTAGTGTCAGAAAAGGCAAATGATAGAGCCAACACACAGCTAGGCAGTAAAGAGTATCCCCATGAGCTCAGTTGAGGCCAAGTTGGGAGCAAGAGTGAGATACTCTACTTCTCCCAGCCAAGCTGGTATCAGCAAAGGCCTAGTTGGGAGCCAGAAATACCCTCCTCACTCAGCAGTGACAAAGACCCCAGTCCCCTGACAGTGTCCGTGAAAGCCACGTGGGAGCCTGACCTAGAGGTAACAGAGGAGCCCCCTTTCCTCTCTTGAGCAGTGTTAGAAAAAGCCAATGGAAGGTGTAAATAAGATCTAGAGTCCGATAACACTATACCCCCGATGTCCAGATTAATCAGAAAATCACTTCTTTCACCAAGAACCAGGGAGATCTCAAACTGAGTGATAAAAGGCAGTCACTGTAAACCAACACTGGGATGACGAGGATGTCAGTGTTAATTAACAAAGATTTTTAAGCAGCCATTGTAAAGCACTTCATGCAGTTATAATCATACTTAAAACAAATGGAAAATGTAGAAAGTGTCAGTGAAAATTAGAAAGTCTCAGCAGAGCAATAGAAGATACAAAAAAAAGGGCAGCGCCTGTAGGTTAAAGGAGTAGGGCGCCAGCCCCATATGCCAGAGGTGGTGGGTTCAAAACTAACCCCCACCAAAAACTGCAAAAAAAAAAAGAAGATATAAAAAAAAGGAAATTCTGAAATGAAAAATACAGTAGCCAAAATGACAAACTTAGTAGATAAATTTAGCAGCAGAGTGAAGTGGAGAGAGGAAAGAATTAGTGAACATAAAAATAGAAATTACTTCATCCTAACAACAAAAAGAAAATTGCCTTGGTGGGGAGGAAATAGATGAATAAAGAATAGAGCTTCAGGGCTTTTGAAACAATACCAGAAGATCCCAGGAGAAGAAAAAAGTGGATAAGTTGAAAAGAAAAGGACTTGAAGAACTAATAGCTAAGAATTTTCTTAATTTGGCAAAAAAAAACCCTAAAGATTCAAGAAGTTGGATGAACCCAAACAGAATAAACTCAAAGAAAACTAAGATACATCATAGCCAAACTTCTGAAAACTAAAACAGAAAAATCTTGAAAGCAACAAGTGAAATAAATAACACCTCATATGTGTGGGTAAAACAATTCAAATGAAAACACAGGGGCCAGAAGAAAGTGGGGCAGCATTTTTTGAGTGCTAACAAAAATAGAAGAATTAATCCAGAATTCTACCCCAGTAAAAATATTCTTTAGAAATGGAAATCCAGATATTCTTCGATGAAAGAAAAGTTAAGAAAATGTGTTGGCTAGCATGCCTACCTTAAGTAAACAGCTTAAAAATATTCTTTAAGAAGAAAATTCAAAAAGAAAAATCTTAGAAAATAGGAAGGAATAAGAATGGAAAGAGTAGAAATGCAAGTAAATGAAGTGCATTTTTATTTACTTTTTAATTTTCTTTTCCCCCCAGTTTTATTGAGGTATAATTGATAGCTCTTGAGTTTTCTAAATTAGGGTTGAGAGATGAAGTGAAAATAATATTGTTTAACATGTTTTTAAATGCATATGAAGAGAATATATAAGATAATTTATTATTAATGAAGGAAGGAAAAGGGGTCTAATGGAAATCCAGGTTTCCTATATGTAAGTTGAACTGGTAAAATGATGACACTAGTAATTTGTAAGATATCTAAAAAACATATGAAATATATATTTATGAAAAACATGTAATGTGTGTATATGTAATACCTAAAACAACCACTTATAAAGCTATACAAAGAGATACACTCAAAAGTTCTGTAAGTAAATCAAAATGGCATTCATGTAACCCACAGGAAGGCAGAAAAAATAAAACAGAAAACAGTAAACAAAGTGGAAGACTTAAGCACTAAGATACCAATAACTACATTAAGTAAAAGTAAATATAGCAATTAAAAGATGGAGAATGCAAAGTGGATTACAAAAACACAACCCAACCGAATACTGTCTACAACACCTTTCTTTCAAATATAACAATACAGAATGTTGAAAGTAAAGGGATAGAAAAAACATATCTTGTAAATGTTAATCAGAAGAAAACAAGAGTTGCCTCATCAATATGAGATAAAGCAGGAAAATCTCCAAACACTGAGAAACATCACACTTCTAGGTAATCCATGAGTCTCAGAGGAAGTCTCAAGGGAAATAAAGGAAGGAAATCCTTAACTGGATGAAAATGAAAATACAGCTTATCAAAATAGGTGGGACACAGCCAAGGTAGCAGGGAGAGGTAAATGTGTAGCACTAAATATACATATGAGAAAAGAGGAAAAGTCTCAAAGAGCAATGTAAATTAAACTCAAAATAAGCAGAAGATGGAAGTAATAAAGATGAAAGCAGAAATCAGTGAAATTAAGAGCAGTAAAACACGGAGAAAGTCAATGAAACAAATATCTGGTTCTTCAAAAAGATTATATAGTCCTCTTGAAAGACTGACAAAAAAAATGAGAAAACATGAAAATTATCAATATTAGGGAATTACTGCAGACCCTGAAAGCACCCAAAAGATAATAAAGGGGTGTTGTCAATGAGCCCACACACAAAAGTGGACAATTTAGATGAAAGGGACCTATTCCTCAAGAAGCACACATTGTCATAATTTATCCAATATGAAATAGACAATTGAAATAGTAAATAAATTTGTAATTAAGGAACTCCTGAAAATGAAACTTCCAGACTCTTATGGTTTCACTGAAGAATTCTACCAACCATGTGAAGAAGAGTTGGTACTATTTCTACATAATCTCTCAGAAAATAGAAGAGGAGAAAAACACTCTCCAATTATTTTTCTGAAACTAGTATTACCTTGATACTAAAACTAAACAAAGACAGTAAGAAAAGATACAGGTGCAAAAAAACTTAAAATATTAGCAAATATTATTAGTCAACAATGTAGACTCTTCTCATGACGAAGTGGAAATTATTCTAGGGATGCACAACTAGTTCATCATTTTAAAAATATATATAAGTATAACACACCATATTAAAAGGCTAAAGAATTGTATACACCCCTAATATGAAGCAAATTTATATCTTTCAAGCGAAGGCTACAACCTATTTATTGCACAAGAACTTGGGAAAGGGGTGAGGGAGGGAAGGGGAGGGAGAGGGCGGGGGGAGAGAGGATA
>CAUYRH010055751.1:0-12729 GCA_963574655.1 Perodicticus potto
CTTTCCAGTTCTCAATCCAGTTCTAAAAATGAGTTTTCATTGTCTAAAATAATAATTAGCATACTATTCTCAAATAGCCAAAAATATGTTTTTGTTAAAAATATAATTGTTAACTAAAAAGCTTTTGCACAGCCAAGAACACAGTAAGCAAAGCAAGCAAACAGCTATCAGAATGGGAGAGGACATTTACAGGTTAGGTTTCTGACAAACGTTGGATAACCAGAATCCACAGAGAACTCAAAGTAATTAATAAGAAAAGAACAAGTGATCCCATTTCATTGTGGGCTTATCTACTTTGTGAGGGTTCTTTTTTTCCCTCGGCTGAAGCTGGGAATTGTAGTTCTTACTGATTTTTCCCTCCCTAATCTTTGGATAATGTTTCACCGCCTTTTAGCATTTTGTGGTACAGTGAGATGTCTGGGTACTGTTTCTTTCTTATTTCCATTTGGGCAATCTGTTCTTTCTTCCTACCATTCCAACAAGGATGGTTCAGGAATTGGCCCAGAATATATTTGGGTTCTTGTTTGTTTGTTTGTGTTTTCATACATCCTGTCTGGTTGACAGTGAAATCTTTCAATTTGGAATTCAAGACTCTCTTTTGCCTCCAAAAAAATTTTTTTTTCTGTAATCGTGTCTGTAAATATTACTTCTCTGCCTTTTCCTTTTTATCCTCCTAGAAAACATTTATTTTATTGCCAAGCTTCTCCTATCTCTGTTCTATAAAGTCCCTTATCTTTGCTCTTGTGATGTATGGGCCTTGTCTTCAAGGGGTGATTTCTTTTGTTTCATCTTCTGGAATGCTAATTTGGTCCTTAGCAGTGACTTCTGCCTTTTAACTTCATGTGTTGAAATTGAAGATAGAAACTTTAAAAAGGGTACATGTCGGATCTATTAGTACAGAGTATAAATGTCTTAACAATAATTAAGTAAATGAGATGGGGTCTATATTAACCAGTGTGATGTAAGCATTCCTAATTCCATATGAAACCAGCACATTGCACCCCATAAATGCATGAATGTATACATGATCTATGTGTTTATGATTTAATAAAAAAAAATAAAAAATAAAAAGAGTTGACTATTCCATTTTACTTTTGTTCTCTAATTGTTTGCCATAGGAGTTCTGTTCTCTTTTGCCTCTTCCGTTTCTTTTCCCAATAGAAGCCACCTTTCTCTCTGCCTGGCTTCACCTCGCTATTCAAGGAACTGAGGTTCCAGAATTGGGCTGGGATGTTTGTCTACCTGACTTGGAGTAACTTTCTCTAGCACCCTCCAGAGGCAGCAACTTTGTCTCTGCAGAGGTGGCTCAGAGTCTTGGGGGCACTCGGGAGAGGGGGAAGAGGATGGCGTGGGGCCCTCAGGCCTGCTCAATGTCAGCGGGGCGGCTGTCAGCCCAGAGTAGGCATCCCTCAGAAAACAGCGCCTGGGGAAACTGCTTCCCGGCAGACACCGTGATCAGCTCATACCTAAGGGTGAGTTCTAAAGATATACTTGGGAAGAATGAAATCCTTGTCTGATAAATACTCTTAATATATCTTACTAATATGCCATTATTAACATTTGTGATTGTTTTTCTTTCATTTTTGTTTTCTGAGTTTTAAACTATATTTTTTTCCATAAGAAAAAAATACCAGAGACTATATTGGTATGGAACTTTCAAAATTGTATTTTCTTTCCTCCACAGTTGGATATCAAGTAAGAGATTCAGCTATGTAAATTTACGGAAGAGCATTTGTTAGCTAATTAGCCAGTGATGTAGGGCGATGTAGTACCCATCTGCAACATTTTAAATGGAAATGCTCATTGCTTGATTGCAAGTGAAGCCTTCTTGGATTATATGGATGCTGTCGAATCATCTTAGCCACGATGCCAGAAGCCAGGCATCACTGTGGCATTATTTGTTCCCCTTTCTTTGGTGGCTGGCCCAGGGGACACACGCACAGTGAGAGCCGTTCTCAGACCTCTCTGAAAGCCACAAAGGAAGATACTCCTCATCCCCTGGGAATGCGAGTTACCAGGAGGGACTGTGTGCACCTGCAGCCTCCCAAGGCCACCTCTCCTGCCTCACGGAGAGGACTTGCCATGGTCCTTCCAAAGACAGAAACCAACAGAGAGGAAACAAGACAGCCAGAAACTAACGGAGTCCCGATGGCTCCTAGACTGCTCAGAGTTATCAGCCAGTAACGTCCTTCTTAATGTAAATTAGTCTCTGCTCATTTTCTGTCATGCAAGAATCCAGACTATTAAACACACACACTCTCTCTCTCCTGCTAACTCATTAAATACACATTAGTCAAATTTCTAGTGTGATTACAGAACAGGGCTAGATGAAGGGGATGCAAAATAATATAAGATCTGTCCCTTCCTATCAAAGACATGATGTTCTTCTTGATGAGGCAGGGCATGTTTTGGGTTCCATATACAGCACCAAAGAACAGTTCAGTTTAGAAGAGATAGTCAAGGCTAGAACAGGAATCTCAAGTGTTGGTCTTTGCTGCTAGGGTTTCAGGGTAGTAACAATGGCTAGTTCCAGGGAGTAGAATCACAGGTCATTTTCCACCAATAGTATTTGCCTAGAGCCATAATATATCAGAGTTAGGACTCAAACACTCTCATTTTTCTGCAGAGGAAACTGAGGTCCAGGGTATAAAATTGCCCCAGGAAGGCCCACTGTGAATTTTAGCAGCTCTGCGATGCTCTTGCTTTCTTTTTTCCAGGAGAGCATTTTGCCACTTTGCTTTGCTTTCAGCTGGTATTTTTGCTAGAATCCAAGTACCCTGGTGTAGATACCCAGCCATGCAAATTATAAACCCATTGCTGGACTAACATCATCATTATCACCTGAGTATTACTAAACATTATATTATGCACATTGAGTCTGCCCTCTGCATTGTGAACTTACAGGAACACTGTGTTGCCTGTACTTGCTGTGTTTGTTTGCCCACTTTATTTGGGCTTCCCTAACAAAGTGCCACAGAGTGAATGGCTTAAACAACAGAAATTATTTTCTCTCGGTTCTGGAGGCCAGAGGTCCAAGATCAAGGTGTGAACAGGTTTGGCGTCTTCTGAGGCCCCTCTCTTGGTCTTGCAGATGGTCACTTTCTCCCCGTGTGCCCACATGGCCCTTCCTCTGCGTGCATGTCTGAGTCCCCAGATGCTCCTCTTACGAAGGACACCAGTCCTACTGTATTAGGGACCACCCTAGTGATGTCATATATATATTTTTTGAGACAGAGTTTCAAGCTGTTGCTCTGGGTAGAGTGCTGTGGCATCATAGCTCACAGTAACCTCCAACTCTTGGGCTCAAACGATCCCCTTGCCTCAGTTTTTTTCTATTTTTAGTAGCGACGGGGTCTCATTTTTGCTCAGCTGGTTCAAACTCATGAGCTCAAGCAATTCACCCTCCTCATTCTCCCAGAGTGCTAGGATTACAGGCATGAGCCACTGTACCCGGCCCCCATAGCAATGTCATTTTAACTTCATTACCTCTTTAAAGAGCCTGTCTCCACATATGATCACATTCTTGAGGTACTGGGGACTAAGACTTCAACATAGGAATGAGGGGGTCAGGATTCACGGTCATTAAAAATTTTCCAAATAACATCATTGCTTGTACACTGTTGGTGAGAATGTAAATCAGTACAACCATTATGGAAGACAGTATGGAGTTTCCTAGAAAAACTAAAGACAGAATTCCCATATGATCCAGCTACCCTACTGCTGGGTATATATCCAAAAGGAAATTAGAATAGCAAAGAGATATCTTCCCACTCATGTTTACTGCTGCACCATTCACGGTAGCTGAGACAGAGAATCAACCTGGGTGCCCATTGACAGAAGAAAGATAAAGAACGTGCGGCGTAGACATAATGCATTCAGCCCTAAAAAAAGAATGCAATCCTGGCATTTGAAGCAACAGAGGTGGAACTAGAGGACATTTGTTAAGTGAAGTAAGCCAGGCACAGAAAGACAAAGTTGAATGTTTTCCTTCATATGTGGAAGTTAACATAATTGATCTCATGGAGAGAGAGAATAAAATGGTGACTACCAGAGGCTGGGAAGGGAGGAAAGAAGGGGAGGATGCAGAGAAGCTGGTTGACGGGCACAAAACCATAGTCAGATTGAAGGAATGAGTTCTAGTGGCCAATAGCATAGTAGGGAAATTATGATTTGTTGTGGACCAGGTGTGGTGACTCACACCTGTAATCCCAGCACTCTGGGAGGCCGATGTGGGTGGGTTGCTTGGGTCTGAGCAAGAGTGAGACCTCATCTCTACTAAAAATACAAAAACTAGCCAGTGTGGTAGCAGGTGCCTGCAGTCCCTGACACTCAGGAGGCTGAGGCAGGAGGATGTCTTGAGCCCAGGAGTTTGAGGTTGATGGGAGCTATGATGCCATAGCACTTTACCTAGGGCAACAAAATGTGACTGTCTCAGAAAAATAAAAAAAAAAAGATATGTTGTGTATTTCAAAGTAGGTAAAAGAGAAAAATTGTAATCTTCCCAATACAAAAAAATAAGATAAATGTTTGAGATGGTGGATATCCTGAATATCCTGATTAGATCATTACACATTCCATAGAGGTATCAAAATATTCCATGTCCCCCCAAATATGTAAAACTATTATATATCAGCAAGAAAAGAATAAAAGAATATAGGTATTACTAGAGAAAAAAGATTCCAAATTTAAAGGAAAAAGCATCATTCTGAGTCCCTGTGTTGTGGCCCTTCGTACACTGAGGACTGTACTTCTGGACAGAAAATTGCCCTCCTCCACCTCGCCTAAATGCCTCAGCCTGCATCCCGATGTGCCTGCCGTCTGTCAGCCCCCAGGGACAAGAGCCCAGCACCACCCACTTGCCTGTGCTTGGGAGTGTGAGACCATCATAAGACGTGGCTGAAACTGTAACATGGCCCTGGCTGTGCTCACAGGGCTGAAACTGCCTGGGCTACGGAATAGGTGAGGCCCTTTATCTCATCTCCCGTGGTTTTGTTGTTGTCAAGGGAATAGTAATGTCTATATCAATATAAATTACATTAAAGATTATATTTGCAGTTAGTAAGTACGATTAGTATGCATCAATCATACATTTGGGTCTCTAAACATTTATCTATGTCCCAGTGATCATTCTGTTAATTATAAACACACATTTCATGCTGGGCAAGGCTCTTAGGTTTTTTAAGCCTCTCTGAGCCTTAACTTCCATACTTTCAAAATGAAGACAGTATCTATTAAGAAAACCAACTGTGGTGACGGTGGATGTGGCCTGGGTTATAATCTAGGAAATGCAAATCCCATAAAAATAATAGCGTTCTGCCCAGGGGGAACTGACGTGAGCTCTGTGGCAACAGCAGCCTGTCTTGCTGCAGAAGTACAAAGAGATATACAGAAGTGACTTGCAGATAGTACAGAACCTCTGTAAAGGGAAATACGGTTCAGTTCAGAGTGGGCAACAATCTCGCTCAGCCGTTCATATGGAGGGTTGCTGTCCACACTTAACACCACAGCGAACGAAGTGAATGATCTCAGCAGTTTTGCTTGGGAAATTAGAAGCCAGAGATTGGTAGAGAAAAAAAAAATGTAATGAGAAGGAATGTGTTAACAGAAAATCTCAGGAAGAATCGACAATTGCCTTGGCAGACTCAAAGGCAAGGGCTCAGAAGCCTGCACCGCTTCTTGCCTGGGGAAGTTTCTCCCAAAAGATATTCCAGGTCCACTTGTCACCAAGGATATCAAGTACAGCGGAATCTCTGTAAGTGACCCCCCAAGGGACTGTAACACTCAACATAGGAACCAGGCCTGCTGTGCTGACACATACATGTGGTGCACGTCTGGTCTATGAAAATTAGGTCAACTTAAGGAGGTGGTCAACTGTGCAGGTTCTACTGTGTGTTAATTTCTTTTCTTTTCTTTTTTGAGACAGAGCCTCAAGCTGTCGCCCTGGGTAGAGTGCTGTGGCATCACAGCTCACAGCAATCTTCAACTCCTGGGCTCAAGTGAGTCTCTTGCCTCCGCCTCCCAAGTAGCTGGGACTACAGGTGCCCGCCACAACGCCCGGCTATTTTTTGGTTGCATCTGTCATTGTTGTTTGGCGGGCCCGGGCTGGATTTGAACCCACCAGCTCAGGTGTACGTGGCTGGCGCCTTAGCCACTCGAGCCACAGGTGCCAAGCCCTGTGTGTGAATTTCTAACAGAGTAGAAATGAAAATTTAAACTCAAAGGGCTGTTAAAATGGAAATCACTGAGAAAATAAAATTGTGTAGGAGGTACCCATTTTTATGTGAGTTGATTATGTTGTTCTTAACAGCTGCTGTATGATCGAGATCAGCCCTGGGCAATGCACTGACAAGGCCTGATTTGTACAGTGCTTCTAGTTCTAACACTGCAATACCAGCGATCTCTGGCACAGGGTCCACCCTTGAAAGCACTTTTCCTAGGGCGAGTTTGCAAACTTAATTGTCATGCCTTGTACGACAGCTCTAATGGTCATTCCAGGAAGAGTTCTAAAACTGCTTTGAAGGTGCTCTAGGCACTGGTGTCAGAGCACAGCTGCCCAGCGGGAGACTTCCGGGGTGACTGCACTATGTTCAGCAACGAGGCGTGTGGAACTCCCAGGATGAGTTCACGAACCTAATTGTCGGAACTCAGTGTGGATTTTCTTCTGCCTCTGCCGCCCCTGAGACCGCAAAACCAACTCCTCCTCTTCCTCCTACTGAATGTGAAGATGATGAGCGTAAAGGCCTTCACGATGAGCCACTTCCACTTAATAACTAGTAAACGTATTTCTCTAACTTATCATTTTCTTAGTAACAATTTTTTCTCTAGCATACTTCCTTGTAAGAATACAGTATATGATATATTGCCATACAATATATGTGTTAACCCACTACTTATGTTACTGGTAAGGCTTCTGGTCAACAGTAGGCTATTCATAGCTAAGTTTTTGAGGAGTCAAAGGTTATATGTGGATTTTTGACTGAGCAGGGGATCAGTACCCCTGATCCCCACATTGTTCAAGGGTCAACTGCAATTTAAATAAATGCTATTTAATATATATTACTATATCATTATGATATTATGACTATCTTATAATATCTTATTTTATAAATATAGCATAAAACAAAAGAGGAAAAAATAGTATTCACCAATTACAACTATACCTTAACCCAGTGGTCCTCAACTTTTTCGGAACCCAGGACCAGCTTCACGGAAGACAATTTTTTCATGGGCCAGTGGGAGGAGTGGGGATCAGTTTCAGGATGGTTCAAGCACACTGCATTCGTTGTGGACTTTATTTCTATTATTATTACTTTGTAATATATAATTAAATAATTATGCCACTAATCTTAATGCAGGATTAATGAGCGCCTTGAGCTTGTTTTCCGGTAACTAGATGGTTCCATCTGGGGGATGAACCAGTGACAGATGAAGCTTTGCTTATTTTAAGCCCACTGCCCACCTCCTGCTGTGTGGCCCAGTTCTTAGCCAGTGACTGACCCATAACAGCCATGGCCTGAGGTTGGAGACCGCAGCCTTAGTCCTGGTCCCCTCCCCTGCTCTCTTCTGATTAGTGTAGTTCCGTGATTTTTTTCAATCAGTGTGCACTGACACCTAGGTGTGCTGCGAAAGTTTTTAAAGATCATTCATTAAATTAGTTTCAAAAGAAGTTCAAAGCACAGTAAGTATATTCTTTTTCTTTTGATCAACATAATTTAAGTGTGCTATGGGAGTTCAACCATAGGTTCAAGCATGCTGTGAGATTAAAAAAAGGTTGAAAAACACTGGTGCAGTTGATGGCAAAGTCCATTATTTGCTGCTTTTTAAGGAGAGAAGAGAATACCAGTACTGCTTCCTGGGGCTACAATATGGCCATTAACAGGAGGGAAATATTTTTGCTACATTGTCTCACATGGGTAATTAAGTGCAAGGTGTGTTACTTTTCTAACCTCAGATCTCTGAGCTCTCAGACATTGCAGAACTTGGGTGCTGTAAGCAGAGGCGGAGTCTCTGCGGCTGCCTGTGGGGGGCATTGCCAGAAGGGGAACTTGAGGAGCCAGCTTGAGGAGGGGCCTTGCAGGAGCCATGAGAACCTCCAGAAGCAGGGCTTGTCTTTCAAATACTGGGAAAGACTTAAATCCAATATCGTCAAAATGCTAAACGCCAAGGCTGAGTGTGAGTGTGGGTTCTATTTACTTTCCAAATATACATTTTTGACACCTGGATTTGTTAAGACTCTACTGTGTGGAATATTCACTGCTTTCCCACACCTGGCGAGTCGACCTGTTACCTGGAAGGAACACACAGCACACAGCACTCAAGCCTGCTTGTTCCCAGAATGTCCATCCAGATGAAAGAAATGATGATGATAATGAAAAGGAGCCCGCCCGCCCTCCCTCCCTTCCTTCTGAGGCAGAGTCTCACGCTGTCACCCTGGATAGAGTACCATGGCATCCTAGCTCACAGCAACCTCAAACTCCTGGGCTCAAGTGATCCTCTTGCCTAAGCCTTCTGAGTAGCTGGGGCTACAGGTACCCGCCACAATGCAAAAACACCTGGCCAAGTTTTCTATTTTTAGTAGAGATGGGGTCTTGCTCTTGCTTGAGCTGGTCTTAAACTCCTGAGCTCAAGCAATCCTCCCACCTCGGCCTCCCAGAGTGCTGTGATTACAGGCGTGAGCCACTGTGTTGGCCACAAAAGGTCTTTCTGGTGGTGAGTGCACTGGGAGTTGTCAAAAGACCTCATCAAAGATAAAGTTACACACAAGCACATCCATAAATACACATCACTGCTTAGACTTTTTCTCCCAGTAGAGAACTTCAACAGTAAATTTATTTAGAGAAACCTTTTCTGTAGAATATATTGCTTTCACTCTAGGAAATAAATATCAGATGCAGCTTAATGGGACTGCGTTAGGGAAAAAAGCGGCAGGGATAAGGGGAGCCCAGGACCGAGAGTAGATTTGGGGTTTGGGCTTCTCAAATGCAAAAGGGAGAGGCCGTCTCCTTCCGTGAGTGGTATCTGTCTGACATCTGTTTTTCCTCATCCTCTTAGTGAGATCTGAAGGAATAGAAAGTGATTCCATGCTAATGGGATTGGTCAAGAGAACACATGCCCTCCAGAGAATGGCGTTTTCCTTCGGCGGGGCTGCGAGCATTCCTCATTGCAGTCAGCTCATTTATATTTTAAGCATCTGCGAGAGCACAGTGGAATGAACTCCCTCTTAATCATCATTACAGAGAATGAATAAATACATGCATTTATCTTGCACCAGGTAATTGGCTGTGAAGCTTTCTGTGATCCTTTCATTAGGGTGATGAGATCCAGAAATAGCTGCCAAGTATGTTAATAAACTGATAGGCCTTTCTGAGCTATCAAACTTCCTGTAAATGCAGAGTTTTACGGCAGTTTGTGTGTGAATGTGTGTGAGTGTGTGTGTGTGCTTGTGAGTCCTGGAGGGAGCCACGGGGAAGATGAAAACAGGAACTCATCCTTTCTTCCACCTGCCTTCCATCCTTCCTTGGGATGAAAATACATAAGCAGTGTAAGTCGCTCTTTTTGCGACGATCCCTGGGTTTCTCTCCTTTTTCTTCGAAGATTCCCGTGGGCCAGACACACCTGGTCGTCCTGTGTTCCCGTGGGCCCTCTCTCAGCAGCGTCCAGTAATATTTCCTCACTTCCCCAGATATGTGGCAATGACACAGCACTCACTGTCTTTCTCCTTTTGCAGAGTTGCAGGCTAGTTTTTGCTTAATTACAATCTGCATGCTCAGCGAGCTCACTTGGGGCTTAGTGAGGGTGGCAGTGTAGGAGACAGAATTTGGCCCCTGTGGACCCTGCCCCCCCAACCTGGTCTTACAACTGCCAACATGATGTTGTAGCAAATC
Source organism: Perodicticus potto (assembly GCA_963574655.1). NCBI lineage: Eukaryota > Metazoa > Chordata > Mammalia > Primates > Lorisidae > Perodicticus > Perodicticus potto. The sequence continues at coordinate 9,885 of CAUYRH010055751.1, forward strand.
GGTCCCTGGTAGTGAGGTGCAACTGTAAGACATACAAGACATACCTGTAAAAGTAAACGTGGCTTGTAAATCAGGCCGTGAGAAGAGGCTGAAAGATGATTTTTTTAAGCCTAAATTGCTTTCAGCAGAGAGTAAGATAATGGATGTTAAAGACTCTGGTGGTGAGAAAGTAAGTGAAAGTGATAGAAATCCTAAATCCCCTTAGAGTGGTGGTTCTCAACCTGTGGGTCGTGACCCCTTTTTAACAATGAAAATACACTGTGGCATTGGGAAGGTTGAAGCCGCTTCCCTAGAGAATGCCCAAGGCACCACACACAGAGTGTTCGTGGCAGTCTGGGTTACAGACTGCAGGGGAGAGCTCGTGGCCTGGACTGCAGGGATGTTGCCTGTGAGCACCTGGAAGTAAGGAAATGCTAATGGACACTGCTGAGAGGGACCCGAGTTATGTATTGGCAGAGACTTGTGAAATTGTGTCCTGAAGTTATGTGAAATGCATAACTTCCGAAGGACAAACCTGGTCATTTAGCAGAAGAGATTTCCAATACAAGTGTTGAAGGTGTAGCCCAGATTCATCTTGTTGCTTATAATAAAGCAGAAGAAGAGAGAGAAAATCAGGGAGGAACTATTAAGCAAAAAGTAAGCAGGATTGGGCAGTGCCTGTGGCTCAAAGGACTAGGGCCCAGCCCCATACACCGGAGATGGCGGGTTCAAACCCGGCCCTAGTCAAAAACTGCAAAAGAAAGAAAAAAAAGTAACCAGGACTGGATGATTTGGGAAACTAGCAGCCTATCCGGATAGCAAATACTGCTACGATGGAGAAATTCTCTATTAGAAAAGCATGCTGCTGAGAAAAGCTGAGCGTGTGGTTGTACAACCTTCTGAAGGGACAAACACCTGACTTTGACATCAAAAGGGGATTATTCCTTCAGTTCCAAAGGCTTTTGGAAGACATCGAGACTGTGCAGAATCAGTAATTTCAACAAATTCAGAAAGGGAAAGGGCAAAAAGTTAACATAATTGTGTCCATAAAAATGAGGTGAGTGAAGACCACAGGTGTCACTTACCAAATAGAGCCGAGGGTCCATGCAAGTCCAAGATCTTCCTGGTGGAGGCTCCTTCTCGGCACGCGTGACACTGCGACATAAAATTCTGCCTTCTGATGAAGGAAAGTGACGCCGTAGCACAGCCTTCGTGAGTTTTGCTTTGTCTTTGGGTTTCAGTTCTTTAAATATGGTATGGCTCTTTTTTTTTTTTTTTCTTTTTTGTATTTATTCTGCTTGTTATTTTCTGCTTCCCGGGTCCTTGGTTTGGAGTCTGTCACCAATCCTGGTTGCCTAGTTGTTGTTTCTTCAAATGCGTCTTCTCTCTTGTCTGTTGTTCAACTTTTTCTGGGATTGCAATTACATGTGTGTTAGAGTATTTGATATTGTCTTTGACCTCTTCAGGTTGGGTTTCTTTTTCTTTATTGTTATTGGTTGGTTGGTTTTTGCTCTGTTTTACTCTCTGCCTTTCAGTTAGATAATGTCTATTGCCCCACCTTCAGTTTTCTGCAGGGCACGAAGCTGGGTCTCAGGACCGAGCCGTGCACGATTGTTACAGCCCTTCCTGCGCTTGAAAGGTGTGACTGATACTCCTGCCGCCTCCCTGAGTAGGGCTCCGTTTATACTGTTCTCTTGCTTCCGCAGCAGTTTTCTCTACTGCAGTGATTTTCAACTGTAACAGGATCTTACGCGTGCTGTGAACATTTTTAAAGACCATGAATTAAATTATTTTCAAAAGAAGTTCAAAGAACAGGAAGCATATATGTATATACTTTTACTTTTACTTTTTTTTTTGATCCACATAATTTAAGTGTGGCGTGGAAGTTTAGGTTCAAGTGTGCTGTGAAATAAAAGAGGTTGAAAAACACTGCCCTAGGGCCTCCGAGTGGACGTTTTCTTTCTATTTCCTGTGCAAAGTCAGCCTCTCCTGTCGTAGGGAGATGCTTTCTAGACGAAGTTTCATCAAAGGTGGCTGTGCCATTCCCAGGTAGCCATTACGAGGGAAGCTTTCCCAGGAATCTCTGCAGTCACCCCCGTGCGTACCTAGTGGGGTTCCTGGGGGCAGCGGGGAGTAGGTGGTGGCTGCCCTGCGTCTGCAGCCCCCAGACCCTGCACCGTCTTACAGTGGCTGCTCTCTGGCTCTTCCAGTGTCTGTTACTGCTGGTGGGAAGTGAATGCCGGGCACTGTGTCCACCTGGTAGCTGTGCTGCTGGTGGGAAGCGAGTGCTGGGCACTGTGTGTCCACCTGGTAGGTGTGCTGCTGGTGGGAAGGGAATGCCGGGCACTGTGTGTCCACCTGGTAGCTGTGCTGCTGGTGGGAAGCGAGTGCTGGGAAACTGTGTGTCCACCCGGTAGCTGTGCTGCTGGTGGGAAGTGAGTGCTGGGCACTGTGTCCACCTGGTAGCTGTGCTGCTGGTGGGAAGCGAGTGCCGGGCACTGTGTGTCCACCTGGTAGCTGTCTGCTGGTGGGAAGCGAGTGCTGGGAAACTGTGTGTCCACCTGGTAGCTGTGCTGCTTGTGGGAAGCGAGTGCTGGGCACTGTGTCCACCTGGTAGCTGTCTGCTGGTGGGAAGCGAGTGCCGGGCACTGTGTGTCCACCTGGTAGCTGTGCTGCTTGTGGGAAGCGAGTGTTGGGCACTGTGTGTCCACCTGGTCGCTGTCTGCTGGTGGGAAGCGAGTGCTGGGCACTGTGTGTCCACCTGGTAGCTGTGCTGCTGGTGGGAAGCGAGTGTTGGGCACGGTGTGGACAACGGGGAAGATGTGATGATCAGGGGACTGAAGTCCTGGCACCGTTGGAAACCTGG
>CAUYRH010055754.1:0-17125 GCA_963574655.1 Perodicticus potto
CCCTTTCCCTTTTCCCTGTATTCTTGTGCTATAATTGGGTTTTAGCCTTCATATGAAAGCTATAAATTAGCTCTATATTAGGGCTGAGTACATTGGATACTTTTTCTTCCATTCTTGAGATACTTTGCTGAAAATTTTAAAAGCGCTCTTTTATTCTAGTAAGTCATTGTCCTCATGAGCCAGTTTGGCTCCTAAAATTATTATGGATTAAACTGGTTATATAAGTCTACCACAAATAATGGATTATTATATAAAATATTTAGCAATAGAAAAATAGTTTTACAATTGATTTTTGAATGTGCTGTCAGAAATTCTAGAGTCAGCTAAATTACTGGTTACACATGGCACTCTACAGATGGTGCCAATGTGAGACAGTCTCAAAAAAAAAAAAAAGTGGTTGCTGCTATAGACCCTTTCATGTAGTTTAAGATTCTGCATTTTCCTGTGGAGGCTTGTTTCAAATTTTACTAAATTTATTTAATCATTACTTTATTATCTTGGATACCATTTTCATTCATAAAGCCTCTATACTAGCCTAAAAAGTGTTTCACTTTAGTACTGTCATTTTGCTGAAGGTTGTTTTTCTGTTTCTTCACCCTGTAGTTTGAAATAAAGCACAATAACTTATAGATCATTTACAAAGGAGCCCTGGGATTTTGTGGCTTTTACCAATTGCAATAGTTGCCTGGAATCTGTAATCACAGGGGTTCAATCACGGTACTTTTTTCTTTGTGGTGTTAGATTATAAATATTTTCCACTTTGTTGAAACATTCATGAGTTACTTCCAGTTTTTATAATAATACTTACTTTCCTCTGCAAGAAATTCAGAGATGTTTTACTATAATTTTAAGTTTCTAAACTGAGTAGTGTTAGTGATTTTATGGAAAATTTTAAAAAGTTGAATTGCTTCATTTTGAGGCACTTTGCTACTTTTGTATCTACCTGGCATAAAAATTGATAAAATTCTGATTTTATGTATAAAGGAAGTGACTTGAAGGACACCATATTTACAATGTTCATCTTTCATGTTTTACTACAAAATGTTGCATATTATAGTATAAATTTTTGTTTTTAAGAGATGGGGTCTTGCTCTGTCACCCAAACTAGAGTGCAGGGTCACGATCATAGCTCACTGCAACCACAAATTCCTAGGCTTAAGGTATCCTCCCATTTAAGCTCCTAAATAGCTAGGATTACAGGCATGCATCAGCACACCAAACTAATTTCTTTTCCTTTTCTTCTTTTTCTCTGCTTTGTTTTTGTTTTTTAGGAAAAAGGTCTCACTGTGTTGTCTCAGCTAGCCTCAAATTCCTAGCCTCAAGTGATCCTCCTGCCTCAACTTCCCTAGTATGTGGGATAATAGGCAATTTGTCGAAGAGACTATCATTTCTCCATTATGTATTCTTGGCAACTTGTCAAAAATTAGTTTATATATATGCCTGGGCTTATTTTAGTGTTCTTTTTTTTATTCATTGGTCTCTGTGTCAGCTTTTATGTCAACACAATGCTGTTTTGAATATTATAGTTTTGTAGTATAATTTTAAATAAGGAAAAGTGGTATCTTCAGTTTTGCTCTTCTTGTTTAAGATTGCTTTGGCTATTCAGGTCTTTAGTGGTTTCATGCAAACTTTAACATATTTTTTTCTATTCCTGTAAAAAATGCTACTGGAATTACAGTAGGGATTGCATTGAATCTGTAGATTGCCTAGGTAGAGTGGGGATTTCAACTATATTAATTCTGGTATTAGTATCTTTTGATTGTCATTTTCCTTGAGAATTGGTCATATTTTCCTGGATCTTTGTGTGTTTAGGAAATTTGAATTGCATCTTGAACATTTTAAATATTTTGTTGCAAGACTCTGAATTTCATTAAAATCCTCAGAAGAATGTGTGTGTATGTGTGTGTGTGTTGTGTTTTATTAGGCGATGTACTTCACAAGGTACAGTACACAGATTCTTTCTTCTCTTCAGTGGCAGGTGGTCTGAATATAAATTTAGTTCTGAAAGACTTTACTATTTTGTTTGGGTCTATCCTGCCCCTCAGGGTTTAGTGTGAGGTTTGTTCATCGGTTCATTCTGCAGATTATTTTTGATAGATTTTTGCTGTGCTTATTTGCATCTGTTCTACATATATAGCATGGGGGTGAGCCCAGGACTTGTTCCAGTTCCCAGATGACAGTAAGGAATCCTCTTCTCCAGCTCCGTTCTCCCCAGGATTTCCCTCATGATCACCAGCTACCAGGGACACTTTTTCTCTGTCCTCTAGCTAGAAAGATGAAGTTTCATTCAGAATTTTTAGTTTTCTTCATTTTCACACTTTGCATGACTTTTGCTCTTCAGAAACAAAAATATCAAGGAAAAAAAGTAAGAGGAATTTTCCTCATATTAAGTAGCATAAATCCCCTTTCCTTCTCCATTCTTCTTGGAATACAAGGCATCTTGGTTCCTCTGGTCAGAAAGATGTTGGGGGTATTTTGCTAATTCTTCTTCTTCTTCTTTTTTTTTTTTTTTTTGAATTTTTGGTGTTCATGTTGTTGCAACAGAAGGGCAACTTTGTGAAGGGGTCAGGCTTTAGACAGAGCTGAGAAAGAAGAATGAAAAGCAAACAAACCCATGGGGAATTATCCCTATACTCTGGTTCACAGGGGCTCTCTTTTCCTATGGAGGGGGGAAATTTTTCATTTTCAGAACTTTGCAATTTGCACATGCTGTGCAGTTTTGTACCCTATGCTGCACTCTGAGAGACATAGGAGAGAGAGTAAAACAAAAACAAATGCTGTAAACCCACCTCCATACTTGTTCTTTAAGTTCTGACTTACTTCTAAATTCGCCTGATACTATTTACTTTTAAGAGCCCTAATTTGGTTGCTGTCTAGAGATGTATTTTAAAATTTCAGGTTATTATGTGGGTACATAAGATGAGGTTACATAAGTTACTTTTATAAGGTTTAAGTCCATATTCCCTGTTGTAGTTGTGTCCTTCACCCAGGCAGTGCACCATATACCCACGCAATGGACTGACTGGGTGGGAACTTACCCACCTCCCATCCCCTTACCTCATTTGAATTTAATTTACTTTTTCTCTCGTGTGAATATGTAGTTGTTAATCCACTAGTTTCGAAGTAGTACTGAGTACATGCAATGCTTGTTTTTCCATTCTTGTGATACTTTGTTTAGGAGACTATTCTCCAAATATGTCCAGGTTGTTACAAAAGATAAAAAATTTTCAGCTTTTTTAATGGCTGAATGGTATTCCATGGTATACTTATGCCACAATTTATTAATACACTCAAGTGTTAAAGGGTACTTGGGTTCTTTCTCATCTTTGTGATTGTGAATTGTGGTGCTATAAACATTTGAGCACAAATGCTCCACCCAGAGATTTTAGTTCTAATCATTGAAAGAGATTTGATTCAGTGGCTTTACTTCATTTTGATTGAAATCAGAAGTCTGTGGCAATGTTTAATATTTTTGATTAGTTCCCTTAATAGATATAAGGAAATATATATTTTCTATTTCTGTAAATTTGTTAGTGGTTATTCCAGTGTTTTCAGACTTCCAATTTTTTGGGGGGGATGTCAGCTGTAGGATTTATATTGTTCATTTCAAAAAAATGTGTCCTTTTATTCTTGGCTGCTTTTAAGATTTTCCCATTGTATGTGTTCCCAGAAGTTCCATTATTATAGATTATAGTTTTCTTTGTTATTAAGCTATTTAGGTTATATAGTATATCACACATCTGGGGCCTTTTGTATTTCTTTTTTTGAAATTCTCAGAAATTACACTTCCAATATTGCTTCTGGTGTGGTCTCTGTTTCCCTTCTCCTTTCTAAATATCAAGTGTAGGCCTCTACACCTTTCCCATTTGTCTCCTAAGCTCTTTTTGTTCTTCTGTTTTTGTATCTGCTCTTTTCTTCTTTTTGCTTTTGTTGAATTTTATACTTTATTTCTTTGATTTTATAGTGTTTAATATAATTACAGAATTCTAGCAATGAATATACATGAATATAAGCAGGTTTGATGACAATCCAGCTGCTTTGTGGACATGCAACTCCACCTGCGGGTATAAGAGTGCTCGGAGAGTCAGCACCAGTCTCTTACAGTGTGTCTGCTCTTTCTTGGAGGTTCAGAATGGACTTTTCAGGGATCTATTCTCAGACCACCAATCCTGTCTTCTGGTGGGAAACTCATCTGCAGAGTTCTTTTCAGCTGTAACACTTTTATGTTGAATAAATTGTGTATACTTATTTTAAGAATTATAGTTGTTTGGTAAAATTTTGCATATTAATATTTATTTTCTTGTATATAATTATTGAAGTTGTTTAAAGTCTAATACTTCAAAAACTGAATAACTTCTTGGACTCATTCTATTTTCTTTTTTTTTCTCTTTATCAAATAATGTTTCACAGCAATTTTTAATTGAATGCTAGCCAAGTGTGTCAATGTCATAAAGGATATAGATGATGTTATCTGTTTTTATGAATCATTTTTGTTAGAATTTTGATAGTAGGAGAAGGAACAGATCACCAGAGTCTCTCATCTAGAATTGATTCAGTCTAGACTTTCAGTATTTATAAGGTCTGGCATGTAGCATTTTTTTGATTTGTGAATACTATAGGGTACTTTCCTTTGTGAGCTCTAACTTATAGCTGGAATATGTACTTATTTCATCTCGCCTGGTTCGGCCTGACTGCCAATATTTTTCTTCCCTAATCTATGGTGCTGCTCATACCTCTGCTTACTTTTCAGCTTCTCAATTTTTGCTTTTGCAGTGAGAATAGAAATGATATAGAATTTTGTTTTCCTTTCAGTAAACTTACCTTTTCTCTTCGACTGGGTCCTTCAAGTGCTAGCTGCTACATCATAGCTTCCTAAAGCCTTCGAGGAGATGGTTTTATATTTTATCTACCACTTTACTTTTTCCTAGTGTAAAAAGTGGCCTACTTCAAACTCCTTCCTTTCTAGAAGTGGAAATTCTAGACAGGATTTTATTCAGATAGCTTGATTTTTATGTGTCTCTCTATAATAAAGACATTAGTGTGGACATATAGATTATGGCAGATGTGTATCATGGGCATGTGTGTGTATGTGTCATGTTCTGTTCTCATGCTAAAATGGGTTATCTTCTCTTTGATATTCAATGGATCTAATTGTCATACACTTGTCCCTTTACCGCTTCCTCCTTAGCATTTTCAAAACCACACTTTTTCATATAACTTTGGAAACAGGCATGAAGACACAAAGGCTTCAAGACACAGTGCAGCAATTCAGGTTCCAAAATTGCTCACATGGAAGTTACTGTTCATCAAGATTAGTTTGATTTGCACTGCTGAAAATACTCAATATTTATTTCTTTAGAAGTTTCTATGAGTTTTGTAGTTCTTCATTCTTTCCTAGACATCTTTGCTAATCACTGTCTGGTAATTGATCTGTAACCAACATTCACTTGCTTCTACATTACATTATCCCACATCTCTTTTTCAAGCAAAATATGTTGGACATAGGAAAATGTGTTGGGGCACCCGTTTGCCATCTTCCCAATTTTGACTTAGCCCTGTGCAATACTGGCAGAGGTAAATTCCTGCATTCTAGTTTATCTGTAATTCAACCAATCACAAAATCCAGGTGGAACAAAAATCGGGCACAGGTTTTGCCCAAGAAAATTCCACATACCTGGCCACCATTGCAGCTAGTCAGTTACTGTTTAATTAGGGAGTTAATTAAGCCTGTTATAATTTTAGCAAATTCTCCTAACTATTTATATTAGATAAAATTAAACTGGACAAATGAGCATAATAGTGTGATATATTTTGAATATTATGCATCATATACTGAAAAAATGCATTACGTAGCTTGAAAGCACACCAACTATATAAAAATGGGTAACCACTAAACTTTTAAAAATATTTTTCAGGGGCAGATTTTGTAATAGAACTAGGCTTTCAGGATATTTTCTCTAATGGTTATTTTTGATTTCGCGTCTCCTACTCACAGCTGAGTCACTGTCAATTGGAATCAGTACATAAACTTAGTGTATATTTGTGCTTATGATGACAGAGTAAATATGTCATCAAAGTCAATGTTGTTAGGTAAATGTTATCATCTTACTGTTCAGAATGACACATAAGGGATCTATGGGCTTCTTCTTTTAATTTTTTCGAAGGTCACTGGAGAAAATATGCTTAGTTACCTTTATTGTGGCTATAAAAACTTCAGAGTGATATGCAAACTTTGTATCAACTGAACTGGTTTAAAGATTTGAAGAACCATTAGAAAGAGGAGGGAAAGGCTTTAGTTATAGTAGAATGAGAGAATTCGGGGACAGAAATGGGGGAGATTTTGGAAGATTGAGTTACATATCCATCAGTGGATGGTTCTCTGGCCAGATCCACCTTTCAGTTCAGTCTGAGCTCCAGGAAGAGAGGGCCGATAGGTGGGCACTGAAAGAGTGTTTGTTATATATAATCCTCGTGAAAATTGTAAGTGCAATAGAACATTTTATGGAAAGGTGTGAAAGTTAAGGTTGCAACTAGAAGGGAATTCTGGTATAAACTATCAAATCCGGGGGCAGGTTCAGTGCCAAGAAGTTTGGTCATACACATTAAAGGAGAGCAACATCCAGGGTGGGAGATATTGTAATGATAACAGCTGCCTTCACCTAATTTCACAGACAATACAAGAAAATGAAGCTGGAATAAAAATGAGGAAATATAATGGGCCACTTGTGGTTTCTGAGAACCATGGTCTTGATCTCATTGACCTTATAGATTGTTACTAATTAGAACCATTTCAGCTGCAGGTGCAAGCGCAACAAAACAAAACAACAACAACAACAAAAAACCCTTGTATTTGAATTACCCCCAAAGAAAAGTTGAAAAACATTGGCTTATATAAATGCAGAAAGGCAGGGTATGTTTGGCTTCAAGTGAGCTCTCAAGGGACCTTTGTATCCAGTAACTAAAAAATGTTTTGATTTTTCTACCCTTTTTACCCCCTTTATCCGTCTTCCTACTCACAATCATACAAATTAGTATGACTGTTGTTGCACATTTTGGAAAAATAATCGGTGACTTTTTCTTTAAATTAAACACACATATCCATGTTCTCTGTCCTTAAAAATCCCACTTTTCTAAAGCTAACCTACAGTAATAAATAAGAAGATAATATATAACATGTATGGATTGATAGTACATTATAAATGTGAGGGTAAGTGTGCATGCTTTCATATACCTAAATTAATCTCAGAAAGATATACATATATATATATGTATATATAACCGTCCCTGGGAGCTACTCTGAGAAACCAGTGGTTTGGTCTAGGCAAGAGGAGAGCACATTCTTTTTTTAATGTACTACAATCCCGCTTTGCTTAATTGTATTACAACAAAACACATTTTTCTATTTTCTTGTGTAATTTTAAATTATAAAAAAGAGACCTAACAGAAAACAAAAAGAGTGGAATAGAATTCATAATTCAAAAATCTCATTACATGAACATTTTTAGGTCATTTTTTTTTTGCCAAACATATACCATGAAAAATGTGGATGAGTATAAAAGGCTTGGGTTGTCATGGTGATGTTATCTAATTTGTTTCATACTCTCTGTTCAACTAATCACTGATGCTACTGGGGACTTGTCTCTCACTTGTTTGGCCTTTGGAAAATGATTGACAGACAAATTCAGGGAGAGACACAAATAAAATAGAACTGCTACCTCTCCCCATATTTTCTCTTCTTCCTTTTAGTCATCATTGAAGGATTTGCTTGGTCCACAACTGATGGTGACATCTATAGCTTCCCAAAAATCTACGTTAGCATATTGTTTTAAAGTGGGAAGCATGAGTTGGAAGCTCACCATCTGGAAATTAGGTGACATTTTCTGGTCCAGTTCTAACATTTACATGATGCTTATCATTTTGCCATTTACCTAGATCTCTACAGTTTACAAACTAGTTTCACATAGTTTCTATTTCTATACTATTAAATCCTTATATCCTGAGATTTGTGGCCCTATCACTCCCATTTTAAAGATAAGAGATCTCATACAAATAAGGTGAAATTTGCTTGCCCAAGGTGCGAACAGTTTCTAGTTGGAATTGCAAGGGATATGATACAAACCTAGATTTATGGACTTCAAGCCCCAACCTTTTATCAAGATGCCATTACCAATAGACCATGCTTTTCACAAACAACACTCGAGGGAAAACAATGCAAATGTTAAATATGAATGGGGAAGATATGTCCAATATTGATATAGATAAAATTAACATGTAAAAGATCATAGTAGGATCCAAAATAAATATATCAAATGGGACAGAGATTAATAAGGCACTGAAAGCAGAAATCTTAAATTTTTCTTTTACAAATAGCAATTCATAAAAGAACAGTTCTTTATTAGGAATAGAAAACTGTTCTTTAACTTGAGAATATCTAAAATCACAAGCTATGATTGTATTTAAAATTCAACACTGAAGGCCCTCTTGTTAAACTGACAATGAAAATGAAAATGAGGCTGTCTGCTGTTGCTACTGTTGCCTAACATCACTTTGAAAGGTCTGGAACGGTGATTCTCAATTTAACTCTCTGCTGGCATTGTGCACTCCGATCATCTAGAGCTTTCACAAATCCAGTCATGGGCTGCAAAACAAAGTTTTGGACATCAGACTGTGTGTGATATGAAGCTGAAAATTCCAATCACCTCATGGATGAGGTGTCCATTGTAGTTGTCAAATCCTAGTGCAACATGTTTGTCACATGTGTGATGATGCTCTTGGGGACAAACCTGCAAAAGTACAGCACACATTTTCATGTACAATACATAAATTTCATAGTGATAATAAATGACTATCTTACTTGTTCATCTATATACTATATTATGCTTTTTATTGTTACTTCAGATTCTATATCTATTATCCCATCTATTTCGTAAAAAATTTTAATTATAAGACAGCCTCAGGCAGGTCTATCAGGAGGTATTCCAGTAGAAGGCCTTTTTATCATAGAAGATGACAGCTCCAATCCTGAAGACCTTCCAGTGGGACAAAATGTGGACATGGAAAGCAAGGAAGTTGATGATCCTGACCCTCTACAGGCTCAGGTCATCATGTGTGTTTGTTAGTTTTTTTCTAAAATTTCAGAGTAATATAAGAGTATAGATGACTAGGTTACATTGTTTGCATTTGTTAGGTAGAGTTCAAGTTGCAATTTTGCCCATCACCTAGGAGGTGTGCCATATACCCATGTATTAGTTTTTAACAGAAAAGTTTAAAAAATTAAAAAAAATTTAAGTGTGTAATATGCATGGTGTAAATGCATGTAGAATAAAGATATAAAGAAAGGAAATATTTATATATAGCTGTACAATGTTTTTATGTTTTAAGATAAGTATTATTTCAAAAGGGTCAATAAGTTAAAAAAAATTAAAGACTTTATGAAATAAAGAAGTTATAGTAAGCTAAGTTTAATTTATTATTGAATAATGAAAACTATATACAGTATTTAAATGAATCTAGGGTAGCCTATGTGTATGGTGTTTTTAAAGTCTGCAGTGGTGTGCAGTTGTGGTCTAGTCACTCACCACTCAGAGCAACTTCCAGTCCTACAAGCTCTATTCATGGTATGTGCCCTCTACAGGAATAATATTTTTTGCTTCTTATACCTTAATTTTACTGCACTTTTAAAATGTTTAGATATGCTTAGATGCACAAATACTCACTATTGTGATATAATTTCCTACAGTTTTCAGCACAGTAACATGCTGTGCAGGTTTGGAGACCAGAAACAAGAGATTATATCACATATCCTAGGTTTGTAGCAAGCCACACCATCTAGGTTTGTGTAAGTAAAGTCAATGATGTCTACATGTTAAAAAAATCATCTAAAAATGCATTTATCAGACTTTATCCCAGTCATAAAGCTGCACATGATGGTACCAGTGTTTGGGTCTAAACTCAGGAATCCCAATTTGTTCTGTTCCCAAGGCATGTAGTGAATAGGGAACCAGACAGATAAACACTATGGAACTTTTCCCTCACCTTATTTGGGGAAGATATTAGCTAAATATAAGATAACATCTGGATCATACTGACATGGAAATGTCATTCATTTCTGTAGTAAATATCACTTTTAAAACATTTCAGAAATATCATCAGGTTCTTACTAAAATCTTAATAAATTGTTTGATTATGTCCTAGTTTTACACTTTAGCACATTGTCACCAGCAATTCCCCTTTCCCAAATGTATTTGAAAATTATCTTGCCTTATTGGTATGGGTGTAACACTCAGCTGAAGAGATAAAAAATATCTGCACATTGAAGTAATGTTACCCCTTAGTGTTGGAGGATACCAATCAAAATTTTTTTAAAGTGAAAAGAAAATGACAACAATTAGTTTTATATCATTTGATTAGCTATGAAAATTAGAAATAGCAGCTTGCACAGATGATTAGAGGTATATAGTTTTATGGTATTCCCAGTCTTCTAGATTTAAACTTAATGTTATTGTTACTTATTGCCTGAAAACCACAAATATATTACCAGAACATTAGGTTCATGAAAAACGTTAAAGACTTGATGAATGGATAAAATGATAGGGTTGCAGAACTGAGAAACATCAAATTGGAGAAAAAGGAAAGCTAAAAGGTATTATGTGAACAGGTTCTTCCTGTAGGACCTATAAAGTGGACACAATGGAAGAGTCATTTCAAAGTGAATGACAAAGTGGTATAATTTCAGTTGGGCAATTAAGAATGAGAACAAAACACTGGAGTACTGACTTTTTCTCTCCATTCTTTTTAATCCCCTAAAATATAAGGAAACATCACCTAGTATATGGAAAGAAAACAAACATAGCAAGTAATTAACAGTCTTAATCCTCCATCTGTTTGATGTTCATGCAACTGAACTGGTTAAGAAGAACATTGAACTATGGAAAACTCACTCAACTGTGATTCCAGGACATGACCATGGTCTGCTACAACTTTTAAGCATCTCTATAAATAAGCTACGTAAAGAATTTAGAGAAAGTTGTAGAGTTGCTGTTGGCTACAGTATACAAACATTTTAAGTGGGATTGACAGGAAGGAAGAACCCACATCTGTGTTAGCAGGGAATCTTTTATGAGATGGTATAAATCAAGACACAAGGTGACCGAATTGTGAATGATGTCAGCAAGATTGCAGAATAAAAGTTCTCAAGCTTCACTCTCCTCAATAGAAATTCAACTGGCAACTATCCAGGGGCAAGAATGCCATTGTGAATACCCCAGAACTTGAAAGTGAGGTTGAGATACTCCCTTAAAGCTGTGATTTAATAGCAAGAAGAATGGTTTTCTTTGACTGTGCTGTCCTTCCAAGCCAGTACAATGCCACACGCAGAATTCCTCTGGAACTCTACAGGGACAAGAGTGCATTGTAAGGGGCCATTTTAGCTTCCCTACCATTCTGGTATGCTTTATAGGAAGCTCACTCATGTCTTCTCTCACAGGAACCATTGGACGTGTGGCATGGGCAGGGCAAGACAACCTGGGGTCAGTTAGAAACAAAGAATATGGTTGGGATCAGAGTAACCATTGCATGGATCTTGATGGTTGCTTTGCGTTCTAGCCAATGACAATGTCACACCAGAGAAACTAGTCAATAGCATCATGCTGCAAAAAATCAGGTCTATTGAACTTCCAGGCTACAAGCCCTGATTCACTCCCCCCAGCAGTCTGTATGCTTTTGATAAGTTTGCTTCCCAGGTCATGAAGCAAATGTATGCCAGCTATTACCCATGGAAGGAACATCTGGCTCTTCTCAGCGTTGGAGGTAGAGAAGTAATCCAACTAAGTTCTGGTGCTTGCACTAAATCTTTACCAGACCAGGAAACAACTGTAGGTTAGCAATTACCTGTGGAGAAAATACCCAGCCCCACTCACCTCAGCTGCATGGAGGTGATTTCACCAAAACTCTGTGCTCTGCTTAAGCCTAACCAAGATGGACAGGTGAATCTCAAGTTCACACATATCCAAGTCCATGTGTATCTGGGAAGTATAGCCTCTAGTCCTGTCCTGTGTGTCCAAGAAGCAACCCCAGAAACCTTACCCAGTCTCTTAGCCCATCACACTATTCTGCCCAACTATTGATTTCTAACAATAGTACCACTTAACCAGGGAAGAAAACTTGCATCCCTGCCTGCTAAGAGATGATTGCAGAACCCAGGCAGTAGCCGCACATGATGGCAGAGTCTAGCTAGTAATCTCGTCAGGGCCCTAGGCACATCTAGCAGTACAAACTAAGAATAAACTAAACCCAAAGTTAGCAGAAAGAAGAAATAACAAAGATTGGGGCAGAAATAAATAAAATAGAGATAAGAAAAACAATTAGAAATCAACAAAGCCATGAGCATGACTTTTGAAAATGTAAACAAAATCAACAAAATCTATGAAGAAAGATAGACTATTCAAATGAATAAGATCAGAAATGAAACAGGAGACATTACGACTAATATCAGCAAAATACAAAAGATCATAAGAAACTACTATGAACAATTACACGCCAACAAATTACATAACCCACACTCATACAACCTATCAATACTGAATCATGAAGAATTAGAAAATACGAACAAGTAATGAATAAAGAGATAGAATCAATCCTAACAAATTTATGGTCAAAGAAAACCCAGGACCACCTGGCTTGCCTGATGAATTCTACCAAATGTTAAAGAAGAAGAGAAAGGGTCAAGATAATGGACCAGAAGGAAAACCTGCACCTGCTGTTCACAAAGAGAGGATCAAAGGATTCAGGCAGAGTTTCACATGTGACTGGAGAAACTCAAAGTTGGGGAGCAAGAGGCAGGGTGATCTGTTCAGCAAGATGGGAAGGTACCAGGGGGAAGCATACACATGTGGGGAAATGTTGGGAGGGGTCCCCGTGGCTCTGCACTCCTCAAGCTATGTGGGGTCTTCCCTACCACAGCAGGCCTCTGACCTGATCAGGGAGCTGCTTGGGGACTGCAGCAGCAATAGAGAGTGGGCACAGTGGGGTCCTGCCAACTTCTGGTCCTAGGTCTCAATAACATGCTAATCTGTGCTCTCGGCCCCAGGGCACCCACTCTGCAGAGGCTGGTTCCACTGTAGCTGCCTCCCTACAACCCCTGCTGGGTAAGAGAGACTGTGAATGCTTTCATGTGACTTATGACTAGGAGGCCTATACCCCTCACAATGTTCCTCCCACTGGCCTCCTCCCAGGGTTCTGAGAAGAACAGGCACTCACCAGTTCTCAGCATTTTCTGCTACTATCTTGGTATCACCATAAATGCTGCTGCCACCACCCGAGTAGCATCACAGAAACTGCCACAGTTGGACCTGGGTGGAATGAGAGTTCCAGCCATAGTGACTCCCTGATGGGACTACAAGCATCACCCTGGCACCATCACCCACAGGTGCCCCAGCTACTATAGCCAGAAGAACCACCCTCCTGCTGTCTGCAGTCCCACAATGTAGCCGGGCATACACCAAAGTCCCACAGCTCATCCAGGTGCTGGCCAAGGTCCCACAATGCACCACGTGCTTGACAAGATTTCATATCCTATGAGCGTGCTGGCAAAGGTCATACCCCCTGGCTCCATGGAGAGGGACTTGCCCAACTCTGTGCCTAAGCTTTGAATAGTGGCCTGGCTGCCAACCCCATAACAAATATCTCCCAACACTGACTTCTATGCTGCAAACCACAAGAAAATGAGACAATGCAGCAGAACAGCTGCATTACATGTTTTCATGCATTCACTTCTTGCCCACCAGGTCAGCCCTCCGGAGTAGGACAAGAGTGCACTATCCAGCAATTTCTCCTTCATCTTTCTAAGTTGGGGGGTGCTCAGCAAAGGAGCACAGGTGTGCCACAAACCTGACAGCCCTGAGATGAGAGAAGAGTTTTCAGATGAAAAGAAATCAACAAAAAATTCTTACAACATGAAAAAACAAGTTAGTTTGACATCCACAAAGCATCACAGTAGATTCACAGCAATGAACTCCATGGAAAGGAAATGGTCAAAATGTCAGAAATGGAATTCAGAATATGGACATCAAACAAAATGAATGGAATTAAAGAGAAAATTGAAAACCAAAAGAAACAAAAAGATATATTTCAGGACATGAATGAAAAATACAGAAAACTAATAAAGAGGCAACATAAGAAAGGATATAGCAGAATTTAGAGAAATGAAAGAATCATTTAGGAAATCATAAAATACAGCAGAAAGATTCAACAAGAAGCTATACCAAGAAAGAAAAAGACTCTCAGAGCTTGAAGATGGTTCTTTCAAATTAAGCAGTCAGTCAGAGATACAAGCAAAAGAATGAGTAAGAATGAACAATCATTCAGAGGATTATGGGACTATGTGGTATGAGCTGATATACAAAAAACTAGAAATAGAATGACCATATGACCCAGTTATCCCACTTTGACTATATCAAAGGAACTGAAATCAATCTGTCAAAGTGATATCTGCATTCCATTGTATATTGGAGCATTATTCACAATAGCCAGCTATGGAAACAACCTAAGTGTCTGACAATGGAGAAAGAAAATTTGTATGTGTGCATGTGGTATACATACACAGTGAAATACCCTTTAGCCTTCAAAAAGGGGAAATTTTAGTCATTGGTGATTATATGAATGGATCTGGAGGACATTATGCTAAGTAAAATACATGTGAACCAGGCACAGAAAAAGAAATAAAATATAACCGGACTCATACCTGGAATCTAGTAACATTGCACTTGTAGAAAGAGGGTAGAAGGATAGGAATTTGGGGGAGAGGGAGAGAAGAAATGGGAAATTGTTGATCAAGGGGTACAATGTTTCAGATAGATAAGCAATAGGTTTTGAGTTCTATTTTATAGCAAGGTGACTATAGTATATAATAATGAAGAGTTAGCCCTCTGTATCTATGGGTTCTGGGTCCAGGGAATTGACCAAGCAGGAGTCAAAAATATTTGAAAAAAAATTGTATTTTTATTGAAAAAGTACAGATTTTTTTTGTTATTATTTCCTAAACAATGCAATCTAACAATTATTTACATAAAATTTATACTGCATTTGGTATTAAACATAACAGAGAGATGATTTAAAGTATTTTGTAGGATGTGCACAGGTGATATGCAGGAGTTTGGTAATAAACTTCAAGGATGTTCAAGTCCCTGATATAAAATTGCATAATGTTTAGTACTCATGAGATGTACCAAATTCCAAGGAACAAATCCCCCATAGATAACAGGTGACGACTGTATTATACATATTCAGAACAGCTTGAGAGTAAATTTCAAATGTCTCACCATAAAAAATAATGATAGGGAGGTGAGGTATGCTGAGATATGCTAGTTAGTGTGATTTAATCATGCCATATTGTGTACATATATCAAAACATTGCACCTCATAAATCTATACAACACCAATTTATCAATCAAAATTTAAAAAAATTATCAAAAATTTAAAAAACATATTAGAAGTACAGTGTTTCACTACCAAAAATATATATAGAATTAAAGAAAAAAGACAGGATAAAGGGGAGGGGCAAGATGGCCAACTGGAAGCAGCTTCCGACAGAAGCTCCTGTCCAAAAGGAAAGATAACCTCCAGAAACTGCCCAATTGAGCTGAAGACTGGGAGAGAGAAGAGAGAGAAGTGATAACTGCAGGTTACCTCTGCTGAGGCAAGCTGCGATTCCAAGAAACCAAGCTTCAGGCAGAAAAACTGAACTAAAGTTTTCCACCATTCTGAACTTCCAGGACACCCTTTCCCCCTTACTTGATGCAACAGAAGCCTGACCTCTGCTGAAACTGAGGGAGGAGGACTTGAACAGCGCCCACCCTCCCTATCTGCTGGACCAGGCGGCCCACCAGGTAAAAGACTCCAGGGGCCCTATTGAGCCCCCCCCAGTCCCCAGGCCAGGGACTCAGCCCGGAACCGCAGAGCCACCACCTGCTGCAGCCAGGCTGGGAACACCCCCCATGCTGCTCTGATCCGTGTCCCACTGGGCCTCGACCTGCTGCCTACAGTGGCCAGGAACTCGGCAGGGACCCCGGGAAGCCCCAGTTGGCACCCCACAGGGCTTTGGCCCATGGCCAGCTGCAGCCAAGAACTCTGCCGGGACTCCCATGCGGCTCTGATCTGTGCCCCAACTGGCCTCGGTCAGCCACCTGCTGTGGCCAGGAACTCCACAGGGACCCCTGTGTAGCCTCGATTGGCACCCTGCCAGGCCTTGTCCTGCCACCAGCCATGGCCAGAAACTCTGCTGGGATCCCTGCACAGCTCTGATCCATGCTGGCTGGGACTTGGCTCTCCGCTAGCAGCAGCCAGGGACTCTACAGGGCCTCAGCTCACCATCTGCCATGGCCAGGGACTCCGCCGGGACCCTGCGCAGGTCCGTGCCACCTCCCTACCACTGGGCTTCCATCTACTGCTCGCACAGGTCAGGGACTAAGCCAGGAACCTGCCAAGCCTCTGTCTGCCTGCCTGGGACAGGAAATCTGGGAGCCACACAACCTGCCTCTTCCCCTACCCTCTCTGCCTCCGCATCGGCCCCTTCCATCTAGCCAGGGACTTAGGAGGCTGGGTGACCAGAGCCCTCCTCCTCGCCAGAGACTGCTGGAGGTGCAGGCTCCCTTTGCAAAGGCCACCGGGTGCTGGACACTCCCAGAACCGCATGCACCAACCCATGCCCTGCTGCTTCATCCGGTGTGCCACACTCTGGAGCTTCTCCCATAGCCAGAACTCCCTGGGAGGGGCAGTCTCAGGGGAGCTATACAGGGTCACTCCCTACAAAGATCTAGCAACAACAGAGTGATCCTGCTGGGGCCTGATCTGGGAGAGACACCTCCCCAACTCTGAGGATGGTCATAGGCAACAGTGAAAAATAATCATGAGGTGGAATCAACAGAAAATCTCTGGCAATATGAATAATCAGAGTAGATCAACTCCCCCAAGGAATTACAAGGTAGATACAAGATATCTTGCATAAGCAAATGGCTGAGATGTCAGAAATTGAATTCAGAGTCTGGATAGCAAATAAGATCAGCGCAATGGAGGAAAAGATGGAATTAGAATTTCAAGATGTCTCAAGAATTGAACAAATTCAAAGACA
>CAUYRH010055760.1:0-35279 GCA_963574655.1 Perodicticus potto
AAAACAGATTCCTTCACAGTTCAGGAGGCAGAAAGTCTGACATCAGATGTCACTAAGGTTGGTTTTCTGTGGAGCCTCTCCAGGAGAATCTGCTCCCCACCCCTCTCCTGGCTTCTGGGGGTTCCTGGCAATCCTTTGAGCTCCTGGGCTAGTGGACTGGACAGGTCTCTCTTCTTTGCCTTCTTTTCATACCCTCTTCTTCCCTGTATGTGTGCTTCAAATTCCCTCCTGCCTGTCTCTTGTGGTGACACCTGTCCCTGGATTAGGTTTGCCCTAATTCCAGGATAAACTCTTCTTGAGATCCTTAACTTAATTACATCTGCAAAGATCCTATTTCTAAAAAAAGGTCACATTTACAAGTTCTGGGGAGTAGGATGTAGATACATACTTGTAGGGGTTACCAACCCCCTGCACAGGGCTTCCTTTAAGCATTTTTGATATGACCTCCCCATCAAAGAAGAGTACACTGCGGTGTGCAGACTTCCACCATTCTGGTGGATGGTGATGTTCTTATTTAAAGTGTGTTTTACCAGGCCAAGTGCAGTGAGTGGCTCATGCCTGTAATCCTAGCACTCTGGTAGGCCGAGGCAGGTGGATCACCTGAGCTCATGAGTTTGAGAAAACCCCGAGCAAGAGCAAGATTCCATCTCTACTAAAGATAGAAAAATTAGCTGGGCATGTGGCAGGTGGCTGTAATCCTAGCTACTTGGGAGGCTAAGGCATGAGGAGTTTAAGGCTTAAGCCCAGGAGTTTGGGCTTGCTGTGAGCTATGATGCTACGGCACTCTACCCAGGGTGACGGAATGAAACTCTGTCTCAAAAATATAAATAAATAGGATCTACCAGTGGCCACGCTCTCTCTGAGCCTTGTGATTCCCTGGGGTGGTAGCTTTTTGTGGGACTGAGATGTTAAGATGAATGTCCAGGCAGCGCCTGTGGCTCAGTGAGTAGGGTGCTGGACCCATATACCGAGGGTGGCAAGTTTGAACCCAGCCCCGGCCAAACTGCAGCAACAACAACAAAAATAGCCAGGTGTTATGGTGGGCACCTGTAGTCCCAGGTAATCAGGAGGCTGAGGCAAGAGAATTGCTTAAGCCCAGGAGTTGGAAGTTGCTGTGAGCTGTGACACCACCACACTCTACAGAGGGCAATAAAGTGAGACTCTGTCTCTAAAAAAAAAAAAAAAAAAGATGGAAAGTTCATTTTGGGGAGGCGCCTGTGGCTTAAAGGAGTAGGGCGCTAGCCCCATATGCCGGAGGTTGCAGGTTCATATCCAGCCCTGGCCAAAAACTGCAAAAAAAAAAAAAAAAAAAATTATTAAAAAAAAAAAAAAAAAAGAAAAGTTCATTTTGGAGTAGCCAATGAAATAATAACCCTCTTCACTTGTCACATGATGGACTCCTCACTCATTTGCCCCAATTTACTGAGAGGGAGGTGGAAACTGTGAGAAGCTACTATAGATGTTCAACTTCATGCAAGTGGGTTGGTAGCTGATCTGGTGGTGGGACCCAGGAAGTCTGGTTCTAGACCTGTTGGCTATTTAGCCTCTAATGGAATCTTTGTGGTTTCTGCCTCAGGGGTCTGAGTGGAGGGTGGGATCACTTTAATTACAATAGATAATGCAAGTGGAGGGGCGTGTTTTTGGGAAAAATGTATTTGGTTTGGGACATACTAGGTGAGAGGCCTTTGTGGAACATACATACATTTACTCAGCCAGCAAATATATATATATATATTATTTTTTTTTTGGGTAGAGACAGAGTCTCGCTTTATTGCCCTTGGTAGAGTGCCGTGGCGTCACACAGCTCACAGCAACCTCCAAATCCTGGGCTTAGGCGATTCTCTTGCCTCAGCCTTCTGAGTAGCTGGGGCTATAGGCGCCCGCCACAACGCCCGGCTATTTTTTGTTGTTGTTGCAGTTTGGCCGGGGCCGGCTTTGAACTCGCCACCCTCGGTACATGGGGTCGGTGCCCTGCCCACTGAGCCACAGGCGCTGCCCACCAACAAATATATATTAAATATATGTTAACGTCAACTGCATGCTCAGAGCCATAGTGCTTGGCTTGGGGGACACAAAGAGGGACAAAGGAGCAAACTCCTAGGCAATGGAACCAAAGTCAGTTGAAGGGGACTGAACGAAAACCATGATAGAGGAGAGTGTAGCAGGAGTTGGGGACAGATAAGGACCAAGAAGAGGGAAAAGATCTTGCCTATCTTTTGGTTAGGGTTGGAGCTAAATTTATAAAACAGTAAGAATGGGAGACAGGAGGTAAAGGTCACTTAGGACCTAAACCGACCAGACCAGCTGTGTGACGTTGGCCCTAGCCTGACTGACTCCATCTTATTCTCACTACATGTGTTTTCAGATGGAATTGAGGTGCAGCCAGGTGGAGGTCATGATCTTTGAGAATACATGGGGTGAAAATAAGATGGAGCCAGTCAGGCTAAGGCCAACACGAACAGCTCGTCTGGCTGGCTTAGGTCCTATGTAACCTTCGCCTCATGTCTCCCATTCTTGCTGTTTTGTAAATTTGGCTTTAACCTAAAAATATATATCTTGAGTAGTTTAGGGCAATTGGTTTAGGAGTCAACTTTTGAATTAAAATGTTTGTTTTGGGGCCAGAAGCAGTGGCTCATGCCTTTACAGGATGGATTGCCTGAGTTCACAGGTTTGAGACCAGCCTGAGCCAAAGTGAGACCCCCATCTCTAAAAATAGCCAGGAGTTGTGGCAGGCACCTGTAGTCCCAGCTACTTGGGAGGCCAAGGAAAGAGACTTGCTTGAGCCCAAGAATTTGAGGTTGCTGTGAGCTATGACGCCACAGCACTCTACCAAGGGTGACAAAATTGAGACTGTTTCAAAAAAAAAAAGAAAAGAAAAAGAAATGTTTTGGGTTGTGGGTTATGCTGATTATTGTTGTTTAAGATAAGGGTTATTTATTTATTTATTTTTTTTGAGACAGAGCCTCAACTGTCACCCTGGGTAGAGTGTCATGGCATCACAGCTCACAGCAACCTCCAATTCCTGGGCTCAAGCGAGTCTCCTGCCTCCGCCTCCCAAGTAGCTGGGACTACAGGCGCCCACCACAACGCCCAGCCATTTTTTGGTTGCAGCCGTCACTGTTCTTTGGTGGGCCCAGGCTGGATTTGAATCCGCCAGCTCAGGTGTACGTGGCTGGCACCTTAGCCCGTTGAGCCACAGGCGCCGAGCCTAAGATAAGGGTTAACATGGTTTTTGCTTTGAACTTTCATGTATAAAGCTGTGATTTTGGGCTGGGTACAGTGGTTCACGCCTATAATCCCAGCACTCTGGGAGGCCGAGACAGGCGGATTGCTTAAACTTACAAGTTCAAGTTCAAGACCAGCCTGACCAAGACTCTGTCTCTTAAAAAAAAAAAAAAATATCCAGGCCTTGTGGTGGACGTCTGTAGTCCCAGTTACTTAGCTACTTGGGAGGCTGAGGCAAGAGAACTTCTTGAGCCCAGGAATCTGAGGTTGCTGTGAGCTATGATGCCATGGCACTCTGAGGGCCACAATGTGAGACTCTGTCTTAAAAACAAATAAACAAACAAAACCCCCCACCAAACTGTGATTTTGGAAATGGAAGAACAGAATAGTCTTGGAGACTACTCCAAGAGGCTACTGTTCTGCAGAATCCCGGCCTTCTGACAAACTTTGGTGGACCTATCCCCTTCTCTTCATACTGACTGACAGTTACAGGTGGCCAGACTCTCTTTGTCCAGAAACACCTGAGGTGGGAAGACACCAAATGCAGGAAGATGGGTTGGGTGAAGAGGAAGGGTGCGGCTCTCCCCATCTCCCTCTGAGTCTGGGGAGCCCTGACATGTGGCGGGATTTAACACCATCACTTTGATCCCAGCATGGATGGGCTTAGGGCAGGAGGGGAAGGCAGTGAGGAGCCAGAGAGGAAATCGGCTAGGCCCAAGGCAATGCAGAGGAAGTGGAGAGAAGAGAGTGGATAAATTCTGGACACATATTGAAGGTAGAGTTGACTTTTGCTAACCAACCAGGGGTGGTGTGCAGTGTTGATCCTGAGCAACCACATGTGGGGAGGTTCCCTCAACTCCACTGAGCACTGACAATCACAGCAGGAGACAGGTGGAAATGGAAGGACCCTTCAGAGACCCCAACAGGGCCTGGGGTGTGGAGCTCTGCCATGGGGTGTGGGCGTGGGGCTCTGGGGCCAGTTTGGGTAGATGCCTGGACAGTCACCCATGGGCTGTGGGAACACAGTTGGTAAGAGCTCAATAGACAGGATTTGCTTGGAGGTGGAGGTTTCATGACTGTGGGACAGAGGCAGTGACTTCTACATCTTTCATTAGGCTATTTTTAAACAAGCATCAGAAGAGAATGTTACACAATTCTTCAGCCACCCAGCTTATTCTGTTTCAGCACCCTGCCTGCGCCTTGTGGGTGTCCCTCTAAAAGGTTTTTCCACCGTAGCCGGGGCATGCTTCCAGCTTCAGTGCTCACCTGGAGTTATCCACAGTTGGGTGCGGGCTTGGCGCAGCACACCCCGAGAGGCAGGAGGGGCAGACGGTGGTTACAAAGTATAAGTTGGATTTGTCTCTTAAGTGACTAGTGGCCTGAGCCTAGAGGAGCAGAAGAGATTCTAGGGTCAGAAAACCAACTTCCAGAGGTGGAGGAGAGAGGACAAGGGCGGGGAGAAGGGACCCTCCTTGGCCTTGGCTAGAAAGAAAAGTCCAGTAGGAGTGCTCAGTAAGAATCTCAGTGCTTTGTGTGTGACTTCAATAATAATTATAGGGTTGATTTCAAGGCCGGGCACGGTGGCTCATGCCTATAATCCTAGCACTCTGGGAGGCTGAGGTGGGTGGATTGCTTGAGCTCAGGAGTCTGAGACCGGCCTGAGCAAAAGAGAGACCACTGTGTCTACTAAAAATAGAAAAACTGAGGCAAGAGGATCACTTGGGCCCAAGAGTTGGAGGTTGCTGTGAGCTATGACACTATGGCACTCTACCCAGGGTGACAGCTTGAGACTCTGTCTCAAAAGAGTAATAATAATAATAATAATAGGGTTAATTTCAAAGCATCCTCCAACAAATCTGCATGACGAGGGCTTTTTTGGTAACTTTTTTTTTTGTAGAGACAGAGTCTCACTTTATCGCCCTCGGTAGAGTGATGTGGCGTCACACAGCTCACAGCAACCCCCAACTCCTGGGCTTAGGCGATTCTCTTGCCTCAGCCTCCCGAGTAGCTGGGACCACAGGTGCCTGCCACAACGCCCAGCTATATATATTTTTGTTGTTGTTGCAGTTCGGCGGGGCTGGGTTTGAACACACTACCCTTGGTATATGGGGCCGGCACCTTACTGACTGAGCCACAGGCGCTGCCCTTTTGCTAACTTTTGAGAATGGTGAGCAGGAAGGGAGAGGGTGGAGGGAAAGAGGCCATGGCAGGTCCTAGCTTGTCTCTCTGCCTATCTAGAACTGGGAAAGGCGGAGGCTGAGAGGACAGTGCCTGGGTGTGGGGGTCCCTATCCCCGTGGAAGGGCAGAGAGGGGTACAGAGGGTGGCCACAGGGCAGGTAAGGATCTGTGCTTCTGATCAAAGCCAACATTCTTAGCCTCAGTTTCCCTGCTATAAAACATTTGACATTTTCTTTTTTTTTTTTTTTTTTTTTGAGACAGAGCCTCAACCTGTCACCCTGGATAGAGTGCCGTGGCATCACAGCTCACAGCAACCTCCAATTCCTGGGCTCAAGTGAGTCTCCTGCCTCTGCCTCCCAAGTAGCTGGGACCACAGGCGCCTAACACAACGCCCGGCCACTTTTTGGTTGCAGCCGTCATTGTTGTTTGGAGGGCCCGGGCTGGATTCGAACCCGCCAGCTCAGGTGTACGTGGCTGGCGCCTTAGCCCGTTGAGCCACAGGCGCCAAGCCAAAACATTTGACATTTTCACAAGCTTCTATCCATTAATTGAATTCCTATTAGGCGTCAAACAGTACTAGAAGGCTGGGCACGGTGGCTCATGCCTATAATCCTAACACTCTTTCAGGCCAACTCAGGTGGAGTACCTGAGCTCACAAGTTCGAGACCAGCCTGAGCCAGAGTGAGACCTTTAAAAACAAGCAAGGGGCGGCGCCTGTGGCTCATCAAGTAGGGCACTGGCCCCATATACTGAAGGTGGCGGGTTCAAACCTGGCCTCTGCCGAACTGCAAAACAGAAAAATAGCCAGGCGTTGTGGCAGGCGCCTGTAGTCCCAGCTACTCGGGAGGCTGAGGCAAGAGAATCGCCTAAGCCCAGGAGTTGGAGGTTGCTGTGAGCTGTGTGATGCCACGGCACTCTACCGAGGACGATAAAGTGAGACTGTCTCTACAAAAAAACAAAACAAAACAGAGAGAAGTCTCTAAAAACAGCCAGCAAGGCTGGGTGCAGTGACTCATGCCTATAATTTCATCACTTGGGAGGCCAGGAGGGTGGATTGCCTGAGCTCACAGGTTCTTGAACCAGCCTGAGCCAGAGCGAGACCGCATCTCTAAAAATAGCTGGGTGTTGTGGTGGGTGCCTGTAGTCCCAGCTATTTGGGGAGCTGAGGCAAGAGAATCGCTTGAGCCCAAGTGTTTGAGGTTGCCATGAGCTATGATGCCAAGGCACTCTACCAAGGGTGACAAAGTGAGACTCTGTCTCCAAAAAGTGGTAAATTAAAATAATAACAGCTAGGCATCGTGGCAGGTGTCTGTAGTCCCATCTACTTGAGAGGCTGAGGGAAGAGAATTGCTTAATCCCAAGAGTTTGAGGTTGCTGCGAGCTTTGATGCCATGACACTCTATTGAGGGTAACAAAGTGAGACTCTGTCTCAAAAAAACAAACAGGCTCAGCACCCATAGCTCAGTGGGTAGGGTGCCAGCCACATCGAGGCTGGTGTGTTGGAACCCAGCCTGGGCCAGCTGAACAGCAATGACAACTGCAACAATGACAACTGGGCATTGTGGTGGGCACCTGTAGTCCCAGCAACTTGGGAGCCTGAGGCAAGAGAATTGTTTAAACCCGAGTTAGAGGTTGCTATGAGCTGTGACGCCATGGCACTCTACCAAGGGTGACATAGACTGTCTCAAAACAAAAGACAAAAAACACCCCCCCCAATACCAAATAGTACTAGAGTCCAATCTGATATCATTTTGTTTATCTCACCAAACCACACAACTAGTGAGGGTGATGGTCTGGTGCAATAATTCTGAGTGATTGCACAAAGTCCAACGTGACTCCAAACCCTGTGCCCAGGGGGCCATCCTTTCAAGCTCTGAAAGTGAGATGCTTCTAGACGGGCCAAGGGGCCAAGTGCCCTTCAAGTCTTTCCTGTCTTTCCTTCTTTCTTTCTTTCTCTCTTTCTCTCTGTCTCTCTCTCTCTCTCCTTCCTTCCTTCCTTCCTTTCTTTTTCTTTCTCTCTCTCTCCCCCCCCCTTTTCTTTCTTTCATTTTTAGGGAATTTTTAGGGATCCTCTGTCATCTAGGCTTGAGTGCAGTGGCATGATCATAACTCGCTGCATCTTCAAACTCCTGGACTCAAGCGATCCTCCTGCTTCAGCATCCCTGGGTAGCTGGGATTATAGGAGCATGCCACCACACTGACTAATTTTAAATTTTTTGGAGAGATAGGGTTTTTCAATGTTACCCAGGCTAATCTCAAACTCAAGAGATCTTCCCACTTTAGCCTCCCCAAATGTTGGGATTATAAGCATGAGTCACCTCACCTGGTCCCCCATCAGATCTTATTTCCTGTCTTGGGACTACTTTAGAGAGTAGTTTTCTGCTTGTCTGAGTGTGAAATGCTGAGGTGAGGGCGGCACCTGTGGCTCAAGGGGTAGGGTGCTGGCCCCATATACCAGAGGTGGTAGGTTCAAACCCATCCCTGACCAAAAAAAATAAAACAAAAGATAGCAAGAAAAGAGGGGGAAAAAAGAAAAAAGAAATGCTGAGGTGAATGTTTACAGGGGAGCTGTGTGGAGCTTCTGGACAGCGAACTCCAAGGGTGGGTACAGCATGTACTTTTTTTTTTTTAAGAGACAGAGTCTCACTTTGTTGCCCTTGGTAGAGTGCCGTGGCATCACAACTCACAGCAACCTCCAGCTCTTGGGCTTCAGCAATTCTCTTACCTCAACCTCCCGATTAGCTGGGACCATAAGTGCCCGCCACAACGCCCAGCTATTTTTTTGTTGCAGTTTGGCTGGGGCTGGGTTTGAACCTGCCACACTCAATATATGGAACTGGCGCCCTACTCACTGAGCCACAGGCACCGCCTTAGAGCATGTACTTTTTTTTTTTTTTTTTTTTGGGTTATAGTTGTCATTGTTGTTTTGTCAGGCCCAGGCTGGATTCGAACCTGCCAGCTCTGATGTATGTGGCTGGCACCTTAGCCACTTGAGCTACAGGCACCGAGCCTAGAGCATGTACTTTTATATTGTTGTTTTTTTAACCTGGTGCATGAAATATCTTTTGATTACAAAGCACATATAAGAAGGCCTTTATCCTTGGCTCGGCTCCTGTGGCTCAAAAGGCAAAGGCGCCAGCCATGTACACCTGAGCTGGTGGGTTTCAATTCAGCCTGGCCCGCCAAACAACAATGACGGCTGCAACCAAAAAATAGCCGGGCATTGTGGCGGGCGCCTGCAGTCCCAGCTACTTGGTAGGCTGAGACAAGAGAATCGCTTAAGCCCAAGAGTTGGAGGTTGCTGTGAGCTGTGACGCTTTGGCACTCACTCAGGGCGACATAGTGAGACTCTGTCTCAAAAAAAAAAAAAAAGTCCTTTATCCAACCAACCAGCTGATCTAGCACTGACCCTCTGACTAGGGCTGAGAAAGAGCGAGGCCTGGGGATGTGAGGCGAGGGGTGACCAGGCTCCTATACTTGTTAGATTTCTGCTGTGGGGGGTACTTTTGTCTAAACTCAGCCTAGGAAGAGCACTAAAGTAACTCAAAACATGTGTTCCCTTCAAGAATGTCAAAGGGACAGAAGCCAAAGTTGGAACAAAACAACACAGTGTTGTATTATAAACCAAAGTATAAAATAAATGTGAGTCCACACTGACATAAATGGCATGATAGAGTAAATAAATAGATGGGAAGTAGGCCGGGCTCAGTGGCTCATGCCTGTAATCCCAGAACTCTGGGAGGCCAAGTGAGGTGGGTGCATTGCCTGAGCTAGAGCAAGACCCCAGCTCTAAAACTAGTCGGTGCTGTGGTGGGCGCCTATAGTCCCAGCAGCTGGGGAGGCTGAGGCAAGAGGGTCACTCAAGCCCGAGATTGCTATGAGCTTTGTCTACCCAGGGCAACGGAATGAGACTTTGTCTTAAAAAAAAAAAAAAGACGGACTCTGGGTGCGGTGGCTCATGCCTATATTCCTAGCACTTTGGGAGGTGGCGGCAGGTGGATTGCTTGAGCTCAAGGGCTCGAGGCCAGCCTGAGCAAAAATGAGACCTTGTTTCCACTAAACATAGGAAAACTGAGGCAAAAGGATCACTTGAGTCCAAGAATTGGAGGTTGCTGTGAGCTATGATGCCACAACACTCTACCCAAGGCGACAGCTTGATGATGCCACAACACTCTACCCAAGGCGACAGCTTGAGACTTTGTCTCAAAACAAGAAAAAAAGAAATGTTGGGAAGAGAGAACTTTCCTAGGCAGAAGAATTTATGTAGATGCTCCATCCTCCTGCTCCTCAAGTGTGGGCTGTCTTAGTGATACCCATCCGAAGAGAACAGTCTTGGGGGAGTCACTTTACAGTGGAAAAACCAGACACTGACTCAGCCAGGAGATCACAGTCGCCAGCAACAGTGAGGTCATGTTGCCAGGACTCGTCCTTGCCACTGTGGTATGAGGATGGCTCTGCAGCTCTGTGGTCTTCCAGACCCAAAGTCCCGATTTATTCAGGAGGAAAACCTCAGAGAAATCCCAGTTTAGGGACATCTTATAAAATACTCAGCCAAACTCCTCAAAACTGTCAAGGTCATCAAAAACAAAATCCGAGAATTTGTCACAATCAAGAAGAGCCTAAGGAGACGTGAGGACTGAATATCAAGTGGGAACCTGGATGGGATCCTGAGACAAAAAAGATATTAGGCGAAAACTAAAAAACTAATAAAATCTGAATAAAATATGGACTTCAGTTAATACTAAAAAAAATACATATTTTTTAAGAAAGAGTCTCACTTTGTTGCCCTTGGTAGAGTGCCCTGGCGTCATAGTTCACAGCAACCTCAAACTCTTGGGCTCAAGTGATTCTCCTGCCTCAGCCTCCCAGGGAGCTGGGACCTACCACAACCCCTAGTTATGTTTAGAGGTGGGGTCTGGCTCTTGCTCAGGTTGGTCTCCTTGAATTTCGGAGCTCAGGCAGTCCACCCTCCTCAGCCTCCCACAGTGCTAGGATTACAGGAGTGAGCCACTGCGCCCGGCCTAAAAAAAGTTTTTGAAAACTCCTTTCATTAATCTTTTTTTCATTTTTTTGTGGAAAAAAAATTTTTTGTTGTTGTGGATAGATTATTTTTTGTTTTTTATTAAATCATAGCTGTGTACATTAATGCAATCATGGGGTACAATGTGCTGGTTTTATATACAATTTGAAATATTTTCATCAAACTGGTTAACATAGCCTTCATGGCATTTTCTTAGTTATTGTGTTATCTTTCCATTAATCTTAAAGAGGTATAACTTAGTTACAGTTAAATCTACCCCTTGGAGGGCTTGGATTTTGACAAACATATCCTGTTGAGCAACCACCAGGGCAATCAAGATAGAAACAGCTCCAGAAAATTCCCCCCTGACCTTTTATGGCCAGCTCCTCAACCTGTGGCAACCACTGATCTGTGCTTTGTCTCCCATAAACTTAATCTTTTTCAGTTAAGTGAAAAGTCCAGACCTTGCTCCCTGAGCCATGGCCGGCCTGAGGCACAGCCGACCCCACTGCATCAGGGCAGCATTCAGCACAGCTAGCGCCAGGGCTAGTTTCAAGAGGAAGCAGAGAAACATGCGCTACCATCTCAAGGTGCTTTCCTGCTGGCTGCCCTTTCCCTCTGAGTGCACAAGGGGGGGGAGGGTTGGGAGCGGAGGGAGGCCTAGAGTTGCTTTTGTGTCATCTGCCCCTTTTGCTAGGGCCACTCACTATCCTCACGTGAGTGAGGTGTGGCAGGAACCGTGGGCACCCTAGATTCCTTGCCTTTGAATATTATGCTTATGTCCACCTGCCCTGATGCAAAGCCTGCTTTTTTCCAGGTCAATCACAAAAAGAATCATATGGACTTTGTTGAAGGGATCTGGAGAGAGGTATGTGATAGAACAGACCAGCAGCAACTGTCATTTGCATAATTTTTCCCTGTTTTTGGAATAAGTAACAGTGTGAACTGTCTAAAGAGGAAATGAGCTCTCTGAGGTTTTCACTGTTCAAGTGAAACGCTGGAGGCAAGGGAGGACTCTCCCCCTACACGCATAAGTGTATGTGATCGCAGCCACTGTGTTCACTGCGGAGGGTAACTGGAGGTGCACGTAGTGTACACTAAGGACTCTAATTTGGTTGGTGGGTCTTCACAGGGTCGGGGGGACTCTTAGCAGATTCACAAGGATGTTCTCACACAGCACTGGACTTTCCTAAAATTGCAGTTCCCCTGCCGTTAACCTCGGGAAATGAAACTGATGTAGCAACTTTTACTAGTCCCAGGGGCCTTCCATTTGTTCTGGAGATGTTTTCTGCTAGAGCCCCTGGGGCTGGGGCCTTCCAATACAAGGTCTGACTGTGTTCCAGCTACAGTGGACTCTCAGGGTTTTTTGGGTGCTCTGGAATATTGATCTAATGGATTAAAAATATATTTGCAAGGCAGATCATGCAAACTTTCCCAACATTGGTGATGGGAGAAATTGCACTTGTGTTGTTAAATCCCATTGCTAGAAATTGCTAATGGACTCAGTAACACTTTTGTCATCAGCTCTTAGATCCTTACGATGGCGATTCAGAAGACACCCCTAGTCATTCCAACTATAGCTTCAATTACTGTTCTCTGGGTGATATGAGCTGTAAGATAGCTTCGTGCACGCTGAAGTCAAAGAGTCCGGAGGAAGTTAATCTAGAAGACTCTCTCTCATCAAAAATTCCAGACCTTGTTATGAAAGCTGCCAGCTTGGCCCCTGAGTCTCTGGAAGCCAGCGACGTGGACATGCAGCCTGAGGACTTGAGAATGATGGAGGAAGACCTGGTGCCCCAGGCAGCCGAGCCCCTCCTTGCTCCCATGGAACCCCCTGAGACTGGCAGACAGGGGCCCAGCAGAGCCAGGGGAACACGGCTGCCTCCTAGACTTGGGAGTGAGAGGGACAAAGGGCCCAGACTCTCACTCTCCAAGAGAAAAATGGAGCTTTTACTTGGAGAGCCTGAAAAAAACAAGAGAAAGAAGCAGTTTGTGGCCTAATCCAAGGTGAGTGAGCAGGTTCCATTTAGGGCAGGGTTGGAGCTGCCAGGAGCAGGACTCAACTACTCAAAGCTAATGTTGGTGAACATAAAGGAAATATTTTTAGTGAACATTTATATGTCTTAATAATAAACAGAGACTGACTGCTGAGCTTGACATGGGTTTCTAATTCAGGGAAGGTCCGGTATGGCCCTCACTGACCCTACCTTCCCCCAATCCCAGAGTATTTCTTTACTTTTACTACATTTATTTATCTTTAAACTAGTGTTCTTTTGGGGAACTCTGACCACCTGGGTCTGTTATTCTCCAACTAACTTGACTTGTTGCTATAACCTTTGCACCCACGCTTTACACAGTCACCTTCAGGCAGGGTCCAGCTCTGGCATTTTTTTTTTTTTTTGTGGCAGTTTTTGGCTGTGGGTGGGTTTTGAACCTGCCACCTCCCGTATATATGGGACCGGCGCCCCACTCCTTTGAGCCACAGGCGCCTCCCAGCTCTGGGAGTTGATGACAAGACTGAGTCTGTAAAGGAGTATTTGAAAGCAAACAGGAGCCAGAGGAGAGGTCTCCCCTAGGCCTGGTTGATGGGGAGGTGTGGGCAGGGCACAGAACTAGCTTCCCATTTACAGCTGATTCTCAATGTGTGAAGCAGCTTCCTCCCACTATATTTTTATTTATATCCCTCAATACTATTTACGAATCAGAGATCTGAGTAGTTAGTTTTGGCTCAGTCGGGACAATCATGGTCTCAATGTAGTGAGACCGTTGGTGGTGACAGGTCTTTTACTTTTATCCCATTTCTGTGGGTTTGTTCACTGAGATTTAATTTATTTCCTAGCAGGTGAGAGCACAGAGCAAGTCTGGTACTCATGCTGGGTGGGTCATGTCCTCTGCTCTGAATCCAGTACCCTCAGCAAGTCCCTGGGACCACACTGTTCCTGACTGCCAATAAAAGGGACCATCACAAGGAGCTGCTCATTCATCCTGGTGGATTGGTAATGGGGACCTGGCAAGTGCTCAATTTAGGCCGCTGATTGCCCTTGGGCCTAGACACCACTGCCAGCACTGCTAGGCCAGGGCGAGTAGAGTGATGGCAATGCCCAGCTTGTCCCTTCTGACCATAGGACGAGGTGGAGCCCCAGCCAAGGAAGTGGGGTGAACCTCTTACTCCTGGGATGACTCTATGAGGTCACAGGACAAGGGCTCTGTCAAGTGGGGTGTTAGATTGGGAGGCAAAGAGGAAAAGCCTCAGGTGTCCCCGGTGAATCACCATGGAAGCCCTCACCTTGGAGGCTCAGTACTGAGTCTTGGGTGACCTGCCCCCTCCCCTCAAACATCCCTTGCTGGGGTCTGCTGGCCAAGGACACTTCTGCTCATTGACCTCTAAGCTGGAGTCAACTCCTTATTTTAGGAGCTCTTTGTCTCACCATACTACCCTAGAAGTCGAGGGCCTTAGGGTTCAAAGGACAGCTCTCTGGAATCCTCATTCTGTCCCTGTGTTAGCTTCTGTGTTTTGGGACTGTCACCTGTCAATGGGGTGGGATCTAAGCTTGGGTGAAAACACATTTGCACGGTCACGTCTTTTGTGAACTGTTCTTGCTGCTACCAGGGCAGTTCTAGCTCCCTGCAGAACCTGGGGTGGGAGCCTGCAGCTCCCTTATTTATTAGGTGGATACTGCAGGATCCTTACTTAGTGGTTTGGAGGCAAACATTTCAAAGGGCTGGGCCCTGATTTTTGATGAAGCCATCAAGGAGCTCCTAAGTTTCAGCACCAGGTGGGAAGAAGGTGCTCACTAATCTGGCAGCTCCATGGAAACCATCTGAGGTTGAGGTGGGGTCAGAGTGTCCAGTTAGAATTGGGGCTCTCTGCTAGTGACCACTCATGTGGTGGTGGGCTGTGGCAGCCCTTCAGGGCCTATGCTGAGCCTGGGCCTATCCCCAACTGATCCTAGGAGTGCTGGGAAGACCAGAAACTTGCTACCACAGCCATCACCCATCACCCCTGCCACCTGAATATGGAAAGTAAGCAGTCTGCCATATGGGCCTCCCTCATTACCATCCTAGGGTTGAGAGGGAATGAATGTGCCAACATAGAGATGGAATCCATATGCTTAACTGTATGAGAGGCTACACCGTGAGGGGCTGAGCTGAGTCCAGACACCCTCATGAGTAGCTTGAGTCAGGAATGATTGCTTAAGGAGTGGGGACAGCCCAGAATTTTTCCAGTTGACACCTATTTCTGTGTCTGTGAAGCGGTTCTTGATTCATGGGCACTTCAGTCACGCCAGCTGCCCTCTGCAGGAACTAGAGCCCTGACCCACAGGTTGCAGAGGGCACCGCTCCAGCCCTCAAAGGGGCTCCAATGGTCGAAGACAGAAGAGGCGGAGCCAGGTCATGCTTAGTGTTTTATTTCATAAAACAAGCCATGCTGTCGGCCCTCTAAAAACCCAAGCTATGTCTTTCCAATTTCCACCATTCCCAACTGTCAGATTCCATTCATTTCCTCCAACCTCAAGCCAATCACTTTCTTTTCACAAGTTCATACTTTCCAAATGTTTTAATAATGAATAAATGTTAAATATTGACTTTTACTATTACAGAAAGGGGAAGCTAGAAAAGTTCAGTTTTACTCTGTGCACAAGACTGCAACACCACGCTCGTAGAAGCTGCGAGGATCTTCCTTTGTAGCAATTTCAAAGTCGACAGTGAAGATAAGGTCTGCACGGGTAAAGTTCAGGTAGACAGGTAGGGTGACCTGCAAAAAAAGCAGTAAAGGACTGATGGTGTCTCAAGCAGCAGAAGGGTTTATACAAGAGGAAGTGGCTTCTTTTAGGAAGCTGACTCCCAATTACAAGCAGAACTCCACGGTAGTCCTGCTGCATATCCCCTTGACCACACAGGGCAGGGGAAGCACTCACCACACTGGCCTTTTTCTCTGCATTTGTTTGTTTGACCCAGCGCAGCTGAGTCAGAGGGAGCACGGTGGAGATGGCACTGGACAAGGACAGCTTGTTGTTATTGCACGTGGCCCCCTGAAGCTTCAGACCTGTGGGGCAGAAGTCAAAACCTAGTCTGATGGGAACACAGCAGCTCCACAAATCCCTGGTCATGGGGCAATCACAGGCAAACTGGATAGCTCTACCATTACCAGATGGTCACCTTAAATGCATTCATTTGGGAACATGCTCAGACAACCAAAGTCTCCTGCAGGTAGGCAGGGTGGCCAAGCTAGAGGCCCAGGTGCAGGGTAGGTGAACTTAAGAGAAGAACCACTATTTTTTTTTTTTTTTGGAGACAGTCTCAAGCTGTCACCCTGGTTAGAGTGCAGTGGCATCACAGCTCACAGCAACCTCCAATTCCTGGGTTCGAGCGAGTCTCCTGCCTCCGCCTCCTAAGTAGCTGGGATTACAGGCGCCCGCCACAACGCCCGGCCATTTTTTGGTTATAGCCATCATTGTTGTCTGGTGGGCCCGGTCTGGATTTAAACCCGCCAGCTCAGGTATACGTGGCTGGTGCCTTAGCCTGTTGAGCCACAGGCACTGAGCCAAGAACCACCATTTTTTGTGAGGCTTCAACTCACCTGTGACCCCAAAGCTGCAGGCATCGAGGGTAGCATTCTGTGAGGTGGTGACATTAACTTCCAGGCAGAGCTCTTCCAGGGACCAGCTGTTGGCCTGGGCCACGTACTGCCTGGTGGCAGTGATATAGGCCTCGGGCACAAACAGGCCACCCAAACACACATGGATATTCTGTGGGGAGCAGCTTGGGTCAGATCTAGTCCTTGTGTTTCCCTCTACCTGCCCCACTTAAGCCCAGGACAGCTGCTAACCACCCCTAGGCTTCAGGACTTTCACTACCTTTAGCTCCTTGGCACCACCAGATGCAGCTGCCGATGAGATGTTCTGTAGCTGTTTGATCCGTTCACTGAAGTCAGACACCCACTGGATGACGGTCATGCCAGCAGGCACTGTGTAGTGTGACCAGCTTCGAGGCAAGATTCCTGAAAGCAAGGCAAAGAGATCCAGGCCCAGCATAAGTTCTGACAATTCCCCCAGCACAGATGGGGGCAAATCTGCGAGTGCTGTGCACATCAAACCACGCCCACATGCATGCTCCACCCACCTCCCTTCCCTGGTTGCATAATATGCCCTGGACAGACGGCCATCACCTCTGTATCTCTTCTACCCTCAGGATGGCCCAGAGTGGGTCTCAGTATAGTACAATTTCTTTTCTTCTTTTTTTTTGTAGAGACAGAGTCTCACTTTATTGCCCTTGGTAGAGTGCCATGGCATCACACAGCTCACAGCAACCTCCAACGCCTAGGCTTAGGCGATTCTCTTACCTTGGCCTCCCGAGTAGCTGGGACTACAGGCGTCCACCACAACGCCCGGCTATTTTTCTGTTTTTGCAGTTGGGCCAAGGCCGGGTTTGAACCCGCCACCTTTGGCATATGGGGCCGGCGCCCTACTCGATGAGCTACAGACACCACCCACTTTTCTTCTTTTTTGAGACAGAGTATCACTATGTCATCCTGGGTAGAGGGCCATGGCGTCATAGCTCACAGCAACCTCCAACTCTTGAGCTTAAGCGATTCTCTTGCCTCAGCCTCCCAAGTAACTGGGACTACAGGCACCAACTATAATGCCCGGCTCTGCAATTTCTTTTCTCTCTCTTTTTTTTTAAAACAGAGTCTTAGTTTTAAAGACTAATGTTGCCCTTGGCAGAGTGCCGTGGTGTCACAGCTCACAGCAACCTCAAACTCTTGGGCTTAAGTGATTCTCTTGCCTTAGCTTCCCAAGTAGCTGGGACTACAGGCCACAGTGCCTGACTATTTTTATTGTATTTTTTTTTTTTGAGACAGTCTCACTATGTCATCCTGGTAGAGTGCCGTGGCGTCACAGCTCAACCTCAAACTCTTGGGCTTAAGCGATTCTTAGGCTCAGCCTCCCAAGTAACTAGGACTACAGGTGCCCACCACAATGCCTGATATTTTTTTATTGCAGTTGTCATTGTTGTTTAGCTGGCCCGGGCCGGATTTGAACCCACCAGCCTTGGTATATCTGGTTGGGGCCGTAACCACTGTGCTATGGATGCCAAGCCTTCTTTCTTTTCCTTTTCTTTGTTTTGTCACCCTTGGTAGAGTGCCATGGTGTCATAGCTCACAGCAACCTCAAACTCTTGGGCTCAAGTGATTCTCTTGCCTCAGCCTCCCAAGTAGCTGGGACTACAGGTGTTCGCCACATGTCTGGTTGTTTTTTAGAGATGGGGTCTCGCTCTTGCTCAGTCTGGCCTCCAAACTGTGAGCCCAGGCAATCCACTCACCTCAGCCTCCCAGAGTGCTAGGATTATAGGCGTGAGCCACCATGCCTGGCCTTTTTTTTTTTGGGACAGTCTTACTTTGTCATCCTGGGGTTAAATATCATGACATCATAGCTCATAGCAACCTCAAACTTCTGGACTCAATCGATCCTCATGCCTGAGCTTCCTCAGTAGCTGGGACTACAGGCACCTGCCATGACACCCAGCTAGTTTTTCTTTTCTTTTGTTTTTTTTTTTTTTGAGACAGTTTCAAGCTGTCACCCTGGGTAAGAGTGCTATGGCATCATAGCTCACAGCAATCTCCAACTCTTGGATTCAAGCAATCCTTTGTCTTAGTTTTTCTATTTTTAGTAGAGATGAGGTCTGGCTCTTGCTTAGGCTGGTCTCGAATTCCTGAGCTC
Organism: Perodicticus potto; assembly: GCA_963574655.1. NCBI lineage: Eukaryota > Metazoa > Chordata > Mammalia > Primates > Lorisidae > Perodicticus > Perodicticus potto. The sequence continues at coordinate 18,146 of CAUYRH010055760.1, forward strand.
AAGCAATCTACTTGCCTTGGCCACCCTGTGTGCCAGGATTATAGGTGTGAGCCACCATGCCCCTCCTAGTACAATTTCTAGGGTCAAATTAGTCTGGGTGTGAATGTTTAGAGGTCCATAATCATGTCCAAAACTAAAAACTCCATCACACAAGTGGTTCAGCATTCCTGACAATTTAGATTCTTGGGGCATATGGGAAGATCCTGAGGGCTCTCCACAGTTTGGATTCAACCCTCCTTCACCTCTCCTGTCCTGGTCCATGCCTGCTCTTTATGGGCCCAACATTCCACCAGCCCTCACTGGGCAAGGGCAATCACATTCCCCATTCATTGTCTTAGGAGTCCTTAAACAATCATAGAAGTTACATAAAGATTTTAGTCAATGTTCAGTGAACCAGTATAAAAGAAAATGAGTTTTGGGTATTTCTAAGGACCCCTTCCCATATCCTGACGGTAAGAGCACTGAACTGCTCTCAGAGAGAAGCCTTCACAGGGATACTAGTGCCAGGCCTGGCCAGGGGCTGCTACCACGTGGTGTTTACAGAGCTCATCAAACCTTAGGAGCCTGTCCTGCTCTAAAGCAGTGAGGGAGATGCAGCAGGGGTGGGGGTGGCTGGGGGATAGATTATGGACCCAGGTGAAGGAAGACCTGGCCTCTCTGGCCTGAGCTCTCAGGTGCCTACAGGAATACTAATTTCTGAAATACCTTTCACCAGTTCATTGATAAGTGTACGTAAGTAGTTGGTCTGTTTTTTCTTCCCTTCACACACTTGAACGACATCTGCGAGATCCTGGCGAACATCCTGAAGTAGTTTAGCTCCCATCTTCACCTCCCTTTCAAAGAATCTGAACAAAGGATCCTAAAATCGTTTAAAGAGAAGGGCAGAGAGAAGGGTGAGAATTAAGGAAGAGGTCCTTTTTTCAGCATTCAGCCTGTGGGAGAGCCCCAGAATTCACACCCTCCCCAGAATTATTAACACTTCTGAGCCTGATCTGGAACCAGACCGTGTGTGAACCAGAGCTGGTCAGAGGCCTCCTATGGCCCTGCCGGACCCCACAGCTCTCGACAGCACTCTGAAGAGGAAGGGCTCCTGCTGTTTCCTTGTCATTTACCTATCTCATGGGGATGCACTGGGCCGCCGGCTGCCCACCCCGCTCCCTGGCTACCTTGATGTTCTCCACGGTGCGCTTGAGATGGCTGAGTGTCTGGGGGATGAGGTGGAGCCAATTGGACGCAGTGGTGTGCAGTGTGCGCATCCAGGCTGGGCGCCCATCAGATGTGGAGTCTGTCCTTGTCTTCTTCTCGGTCTCTGCGTAGGCCAGGTCATCCTCGTCCTCCAGCATCTGCATCTTCAGCATTTTGCTGATCATGTCCACGCCTAGACCACGATCCACAGCATGGTGGCAGGGGACAAACATGACAGCAAAGAGGAAGAGAAGGACTTAAATTGAAGAGACGGCCTGAAATGATTTGTTTGATTCTGTTTTATTAACTAGCTATATGGGCTTCAGCAAATCCCTTATCTTTTCTGGGCCTTTTTCCCATAAGAGAAGTTTAATTTAGAAACAGTTCTGCAGGGATGTGGGGACGTGCAATCACCTGGTGGAAGAGACTGAACAGCTTGCTGGGCCCATCCCCAGTTCTGACTGAGGGTGGGGCCTGAGAACCTGCATTTCTAAGAAGTTCTAGGTGTGGCCAATGCTGCTGGTCTAAGGAACCACATTTGGAGAACCACCAATCAATTAATTTCTTAGCTGCCTTCTGGCTCAAAGTATATGAATAATCTTGAAGAGAAAAACACCTCATAAGTTAAAAAAAAAATAAGAAAAAAACTTACTAAAAATGTATTCTAGGAAAGAGACTAATGGTTTTGAAATATCAATTAATACCAGGTACTTTTTCAACTGCTGAAACAAAAGGTCACTATTTCTGAAAACAAGACGAAAATCTAAAAACAACTTCTAAACTTATTTATATAAATAGTTAAGACTTTTCTCCAGAACTGAGATGATGTTGCAGAAGATACCTATCTTCTCTGCCCACTCCAGAAGTGGAGCTGGGAGCAGCTGGTAAGTGGTGAAGAAAGCTGGTGGTCTTGGGGAGATGGACATGAGGCCCACTAAGCCATAGGGTGAAGAAAGGGCTCCTGAGGGGGCAGCATATCTACCCACCCTGGGTGGTGAGGAGGACTCTCTCAGCATTGTTGGGCAGGCCCAGCCAGGAGGGCGTCTGGGTGTCAGGGAGCAGCTCCACCCACTGCACAAACTCCTCTCTCCTGGAAAACCAGCACATTTGGAAAAGGGCATTAGGGGCGGTATGAGGAACAAATGATAATAGATGGTCCAGGTGTCACAGCTCCTGCAGTCCTGGAAGGGAGCTACATACCGGATGCCGTCTGGCATCTGAATGTCTTTATGACCATCGACCTTGCATGCCAGCTTGAACTCGCTATCAAAACTCTTCGTTGTGAATAGACGCTCTAGGAAAGTGTTGAGCAGACGCTGGTCAAACTCATTGTCCACACGCCCGCCATAAATGGACTGAGCCATCAAAGTCTTCAGTGCAGACCACGGGATCTTATCTGGAGAGATGTTCTGCCTGCCCTGGGGTGAGGAAAGGCTGGGTTACATGTATGCAGTCAGAGGGAGGCCCCAGCAGTTTCTTGCAACTCCTTGTAGGAGGCATGGATACCCCCTCACATGTCTATCATAGGATCCCCCACTGTCCACAGACCCATGGCTGCTCCTAAGTCCATCAGCTATCGTCATAACCTAGAGTTTTCCTCCCTAAGTACATGTTCACTGCCAGGGCACAGCTCACACTTGCCTTGGCTGTGTCGTCCAGCCATGTGTCCACTGTGTCGCAGGCCGACCGTAGGTCAGATTCTCCAAACTCATATTTCTTTGACCACCCCAGAGGCGCATACCGTAAGCGTTCCTGGATGATGGCATGGAACCAGGCCAGCAGGAAGTACAAGCGAGCACGCTCGTTGGGAGACTAGGTGAGGAAAGTGACCAAGGACAGAGTCATCAGAACAGCACCCCCTTCCCTCTCAGACAACAGTGTAGAGGTCACATCAGAGTCCAAGCTTAGAAAAAGCTATTCTGATGCTGGCAATGAGTTAATGTGAACACTGTAGCTGAGAGAAGGATGCTGATTTTCCTATTAGTAGCGTTATGATCCAACGACAGAGTTGAGAAAATTTATTCAGCCAATATAAAGTAAAATAGGAGAGGACAGATTTTCTTTCTTTTTTTTTTGTAGAGACAGAGTCTCACTTTATCGCCCTGGGTAGAGTGCCATGGCATCACACAGCTCACAGCAACCTCCAGCTCTTGGGCTTAGGCTATTCTCTTGCCTCAGCCTCCCTAGTAGCTGGGACTACAGGCACCTGCCACAGTGCCCGGCTATTTTTTTTTTTTTTTTTTTGCAGTTCGGCCGGTGCCCTACTCGCTGAGCCACAGGAGCCCCCCGAGGACAGATTTTCTGAACATGTCAGAAAAGAAAAGGTGGATTATGGTACACCATAAAATAGTACCTAGGCAATACAGGTAGAACTGAGGCAAAATTCTTGCCATAATCCCTTTCCTCCTACTAAGTACCTTAGTCTTCACTTGGCACTTGGTGGGGCTCTGCCTGGCCTTGCTGTGCTTGGGAGGAGAGAACCTGCCATGTTCTTGGGGCACAACTCTGAGTTCTAGCTTCACTGTGGGTGTCTCTGCTCATCTGGGACCAAACACTACACACATGGGCTTTTTTATCTTTCAAGCTGTTCACAAGAATGAAATTTTGCCTCCAGCTAAAAAGTAATCACCTCAGTGATGTGTTATGGATTTATACACAGAATACCGGGAGCATGAGTCCTTCGCTCTATCACCCAGACTGGAGTGCAATGGCAACATCACAGCTCACTGGATCCTCAAACTCCTGGGCTTAAGGGATCCTCCTGCCTCAGCCTTCTGAGTAGCTGGGACTACAGGAGTTCACCCACTTACTCGGCTGATTTTTCCATCTTTTATAGAGAAAGGGTCAGGCTATTGCCCAGACTAGTCTTGAACTCCTGATCCCAAGTGATCCTCCCACCTTGGCCACCCACAGTGCTAGGATTATAGGAGTGAGTCATTGTGCCCAGCTGAGCACAAGATCTTTACCTTGCATATCCGCGACACAGGAATACTGCTGAAGGTCCTTAGCATGTTGGCCTTCACCCCTGGGGGTGGCTCAAATACAAAGATGCGACCCGCACGGAGCAGATTCACAGGCACCTAAAGGAGAGTGTGGCTTCTGTCACTGCTCTGGTTCAGACACTGGGTCTGCTCTGCTACACATATACACAAGCTAAACAGAAGGAAGTCACACCAGCCTTTAACATCGCCTCCCCTCTTTACCCACCCACCTTGGGGTTGATCTCCATGGTGAGGAAGAGTCTAAAGCAGGCATGAGGTTGCAGAGAATGCAACTTCTTCTCCAGCTGCATCAGCCACCCTGGGGCCAGGTGCACGTTCTTCAGCATCACCCATCTGTACACACAAAGTGAAAGCTGCACAATATGGCAAGCTTCCTGCCTGAATGCTTGGAGAGTAAGGCTTTCTAAAAACAAAAGTAAACAGGCCTACCTGCCTGACTTTACAGCAGTGTTTATTGCCTTGTCTGCTTGGTTGAAGCCTTCTGCTGAGCCTAATAAAAGGAAGCCCAGTGTTAGCAATAGCAGCTTCGGACTTTAATGGCTACCATGGACTCTGTGAGGCTTCAGCCCATGTAACCCATCAAGTTCCCTTACCGATTGCAATTGAAGTGATCTGTGTGTTCTGTTCGGCAGCCAGGTCCTCCACATGCCCACTGGCATCATAACCAGGAACAGAGCACATCAGGACAGGGGTATTTGGCTTCACCTGCAAATGAAGAAGGCAAAAAATCAGATGCCAGCCAGCAGCCAGTTTGTGCCTGTCTAGATTAAGAGTGCCCTGAACGATGGCCCTGACAAGACATTCTGAGTCCAGAGATGTGGGTACTGTGGAGCTGGGCAGATTCAGAATCCACAGCGGGTTCTTTGCTTGAGAAAAGTCAAGTGGCCAGGAGGAAGAGCAGATGCCAGGGCTACAGCGGAATGCCACTAGGAGTGTTTGTTACCTCTGTGCCCACGATGTGGGTCAGGTCGAGTGGCTGCTCCATGATGGACATGAAGGACTCTCCGAGATTTGTTGAAACAAACATGTGGGCCATGGCTAGCAGGCGGTCGGGCCGGAAAGCCTGGATCAAGAGCAGGCGGTGGATGGCCTGCCCGATGGGTGCTGAAACAAGGTATGTAAAAGAACGATGGTTAGTAAAAACAGAGACTTGGGGGGCAACACCTGTGGCTCAGTGAGTAGGGCGCCAGCCCCATATACAGAGTGTGGCGGGTTCAAACCCGGCCCCGGCCAAACTGCAACAAAAAAATAGCCCGGCGTTGTGGCAGGTGCCTGTAGTCCCAGCTACTCGGGAGGCTGAGGCAAGAGAATCGTCTAAGCCCAGGAGTTGGAGGTTGCTGTGAGCTGTGACACCACAGCGCTCTACAGAGGGTGACAGAATGAGACTCTGTTTCTAAAACAAAAAACAAAAAACAAAAAAAGAGACTTGGAAGTGCCCTCCCCTGCCTGAACTGTTTTTCCCACAACGTCCACTTGGCAAAAAGTTAGCGTTTAGGGCTCAGCTCAAACCACATCTGGGAAATCACAATACCCCTTCCTTTTCTCTCTGCTCTAGGAGAATCTGCCACTACCTCCTGTGCCTCCCTTAAACTCTCCAGACACACCTATGACAAACCTTTACCACCTGGATGTCTCCATAGGACAAGGTGCCATTTCCTGATTTTTGTTCTTTTTATTTTAGCTTTTTGAATTTTGCTTTCAATTGTCTTAGTTCGAAAGGTTTTTTAGATTTTAAAAATGTTTTTTTCTTTTATTTATTTATTTTTCTTTTTTATTGAGAGAGTCTCATTTTGTGGCCCTCCATAGAGTGTCATGGCATCATAGCTCACAGCAACCTCAAACTCTTGGACTCAAGCAACCCTCTTGCCTCAGCCTCCCAAGTAGCTGGGACTACAGGCTCCTGCCACAATGCCTAGCTTTTTTTTGGTAGAGATGGGGTCTCATTCTGGCTCAGGCTGGTCTTGAACCTCTGAGCTCAGGGCAATCCACCCTCCTCAGCCTCCCAGAGTGCTAGGATTACAGGCGTGAGCTACCATGCTTGGCCCATTTCCTGAGTCTTACTTTATTAAGACCTGTTCATGGCTATTACACTTGGAGTGAGCCCCTTAGTATGTGGCTCAGTCCCTCCTGAGCACAGCAAGGCTCCTCCCTCTCTCTGTGGCCTGAGATTCTCCTCTCAGGGTCTGGCTAGCCCAGAGTCTGGACTAACATACTCAAAAACTCTGTGGCATTACATTCATGTTTGTGGCATAAACTTTCTCTTTTGGTGTTTAAGCATTAGTTAAAAAAGGAATTAGGATTTTTTTGACCTTCTACAAAGCCAACTTCTACCTGGAAGCCAGTGGTTTTCTAAAAAGTTTTTTTGTTGTTGTTGTAGTTTGGGTGGGGCCAGGTTCGAACCTGCTACCCTTGGTATATGGGGCTAGCGCCCTTCTCACTGAGCCACAGGCACTGCCCTTCTAAAAAGTTTAAATAAGGCCCGGCGAGGTGGCTCGTGGCTCATGCCTGTAATCGCAGCACTCTGGGAGGCCAAGGTGGGTGGATTACCTGAGCTCATGAGTTTGATACCAGCTTGAGCAAGAGCAAGACCCTGTCTCTAAAAAATAGCCGACACTGTGGTGGGCGCCTGTAGTCCCAGCTACTCAGGAGCCTGAGGCAAGGGAATCCCTTGAGCCCAAGAGTTTGAGGTTGCTGTGAACTAGGATGGCACTCTAACTGGGGGTAACAAAGTGAGACTGTCTCAAAAAAAAGGCTCGGGGCCTGTAGCTCAGTGGTTAGGGTGCCAGCCACATACACCAAGGCAGGCGAGTTCGAACCTGGCCCAGGCCTGCTAAACAATGACAACTTCAATAAAAAAATAGCCAGGTGTTGTGGCAGGCGTCTGTAGTCCCAGCTACTTGGGAGGCTGAAGCAAGAGAATTGCTTGAGCCCAAGAGTTAGAGGTTGCTGTGAGCTGTGATGCCACAGCACTCTATTGAGGGTGACATAATGAGACTCTGTCTCAAAAAAGAAAAAAAAAGTTTTAATAGTGAAATACTTGTTTTGGGAATCAGCAACTTTATTTTTTGTAAGTGTCCCTTTAAGCAACAAAAGCCAACTTTACATTCAGGTCCAGAGAGAAAACAACAGGGGAGGGGAGTGGTGGGGGGAGGGCTGGATGTGCGCTTACTTGCAGGTGTTTCTTCATTCCAGAGGTAAGGCACTGTCTGCTCTGGGGAGCTGCTGTCCAGCCAGATGCCAAATTGCTGTGGAGACAACAGTGGGAGCCATGGAGCAGGGCTGGCCTCAGAGGCAGAGGTTGACCCACATCTGACTTGACAGCAGATATAATGTTCTGGGTTTTACATAACATGCAATTCCTCATTGCCAGTTTCCTGGGATAAGGCCAATATTTTTCACTGGGAACACTCAAAAGAATAATTACCTCATCTGCCTGAACCTTTGCGATGAGATCTTTAAATGCAGGAAGACAGCTTAACCTTACAACTGCTTCTGCCTGCTCTACAGTCAGGCCCTGGATTTTGGGGGTTGAACCAGCACTCAGAACAATCTCCTTCCCTCTCAAGAAGTGCTGGAATTCAGCATCGTAGGTGGGCTCCCTGGAAAGGGTGCAACAGGTTAGTTTAGGTCTCTCATTTTCATTTTCACTGCCACTAAAATAACAGTCACAATTTAAAGAAAAACAAAAAATGATAGAATGTATCCTATCATACAATGAGTAGGAAACCTGCAAATTGATCCCTTTTTATTGCAGAGATAAGAATATGGCAGCAACCTTACCCCACTGTGCCCTTTAGCTTGATTCTTGCCAAAAGCATAGCAAAGGTAATGTGGTCCTGATGCAGCATGCCTCTAGCCACTCGGTTAAATGCCACCTGGGATAAAAGCAGAAAATATTGTTCCTCCCAAAATATTCTGCCCCTACCTCCTGTACCCAGACACAGTGAGAGCTTTGCTGTCTACCTGGAAGAGGTCCTTCGTGATGATGGAGAGGCGCTGCGTGTGATCAGTGATGCCCTTTAGATTCGGGTTCTCGTATAAGACATTGTGATAAATGTCCAGGAAAAACTGGAGTGAGTACTGATATAAGAAATGTATCTGAAAGGAAGCAGTGAGTAGCCGTTACGCAATCACCCAGGCAAACCCAACAAAATTTTGTGAGCCCATGAACTGCTGCCTGCAGCCAGGGGTGCTCACCTGTTTGAGAGACTCCATAGTGAAGTAGATGCTGCTGCAGGCAGTGGAGAGTGGGAGGTACTGCTGGGACACGGTCTCTACTTCCTGCATGACGATGTCTGTCTCCTCCACTTTTCTGGTGACTTCAGCAGCCTCTCTCTTCAGGTTCTCCAGAGTCGTTATGATAGTGTCATCATCCAAAATGCGCCCTTTTACCTCGTTCAGAGCTTGTAGCAGAGATTTTTCTAGCTGACGCAGACGTAGCTGAAATTCCCCTTAAATGAACAAAACATCCAGAGTTTGCCCTCATGCTCACTGTAATTCAAAAGGAAAGCTCTCTGAAGTGTTTGCCATGAACCTGGAACATCTTAGTCCCTTAGACATTCAGCCTCAACCTGCACCAACCATCTAAAATCTAAGAGTCACAGACAGTACCTTGAAGTTTAAGAAGATCAGACCGTTTTTCATCCACATCAGGTCTTTCTGCTTTGAGAACTTCATTTAGACACTGGCTTTGTAAACTGCTACGGGTGACTGTGAAGTTTACAAAAGTAACCCGGGAACAGAGATCTGGTGGAAATTCAACCTGCCAAAACAGAGAATAGTCTGTTTTATTAACTTGGCTACAAAACCAAATGGTGCCACATTTCCCTATGGGAAGTGTCCCATTCCTTACAGTTGGATCCCGAGTGGACAGGAAGATGACAAATGATGGTGACAGGTCTATGTCCTGGTCGCCAAGAGTGATCAGCACTCTCCCCCCTGTTCGTCGAACTTCACGGTTCAGTACTGGGTTCAAAACTGGATCATAGCTTTCCACATCCTGTATGACACATGAGTGGAACCTAAAGGTTAGGGTTTTCCAACATTTATCCTCACCCAAACAGCATGCTGGCGTCCTACTTTTTTTGTTTGCCTTTTTTGTTGTCCTACTTTAGATAACTACACCTGGGAGTTACCTTGCCATTTAGACCTGCACTGTCCAATATGGAAGCCACATGTGTGCCTCCTTGAATGAATAAATTTATTATTTATTTATGACAGAGTTTCACTCTGCTGCCCCAGGCAAGCATGCTGTGGCATCAGCTTAGCTCACAGCAACCTCAAACTCTTGGGTACAAGTGATCCTCCAGCCTCAGCCTCCCAAGTAGCTAGGGATACAAGCATCTGCTACAAGACCCAGCTAATTTTTCTATTTTAGTGAAGATAGAGTGTCCTGGTCTTGCTCAGGCTGGTCTTGAACTTCTCTACTCAAGTGATCCTCCCACCTTGGCCTCCCAGAGTGCTAGGATTATAGACATGAGCCCCTGCACCTGGACTCTCCTTGGATTTAAATTAATTCAAATAAAAAATTCAGTTCTTAGGCCGGCTATGGTGGCTCATGTCCATAATCCCAGCACTCTGGGAGGCTGAGGTGGGTGGTTTGCCTGAGCTCATAGGTTTAAGACCAGCCTGAGCAAGAGTGAGACCCCCGTCTCTAAAAATAGCCGGGCATTATGGTGAGTACCTGTAATCCCAGCTACTCAGGAGGCTTAGGCAAAGGGATTGCTTGAGCCCAAGAGTTTGAGGATGCTGTGAGCTATGACGCCACAGCACTCTGAGGGTTACACAGTGAGACTCTGTCTCAAAAACAAAACAAATTCAGTTCTTAGTTACACTAGCCATAGGAAGTGCTCAATGGCCACCCCTGGCTAGTGGCTACCACACTGGACAATGCAAATCATAACAGTCTTACCCTTGCAGAAAGTTCTGGTGGATCATACTGATTTAGACCCTCTAATTAGAATTCTAAATGCAAATGGTGATTTGTTGAATTTATTTCTTCTAGAATAATCTCAAAGCTTAATTCTTATTTTGATACTGAAGCCTTACAAAGTTCAAAAGTTGTTTGTTTTTGTATTATGTAAATTAGTTTTATTTCATGTCTACTATGTTAAAAAAAAAAAACTAAATGCAATCCTAAAAGGCATTCACTCATGGGCTATTCACTATTTTTTTTTTTTTTTTGATACAATCTCATTCTGTTGCCCTGGGTAAAGTACAGTGGCATCAACCTCAAACTATTGGGCTTAAGTGACCTTCCGCCTCAGCCTACCAAGTAACTGGGACTATAGGCATCCACCACAATGCCTAGTTAGTTCTTCTACTTTTTGTAAACCCGGAGTCTCACTCTTCCTCAGGCTGGTTGCGAACTTGCGAGCTGAAGCAATCTACTCATCTCAGCCTTTCAAAGTGTTAGGATTACAGGCGTTGAGCCTGGCTTATGGATAGTGTTTGAAGAATTCAAAGGCAAAAACAAACCTGGACCAGAAGGGGGTTCCCAAATCTCAGTGCACTCTCTAAATTCTTCCTGAAGGCATCATCCAGGAAGCTGGTCCGTGTGATCTTACGATCCTTATACTCATTCATAATGAACTCTGTGGCCTGGCCAGAGGGGTCGATGATCAGTGGATACCTGAGGATGAGGCCATAGTTGAAATATCCAACAAGGAATGCAAAAGCAGATGCTTGGCTAAGTCACTGACAAGACAGATGGGACGGTCACTGCAGCTATTCAAGAGTGGTTCCAAGAGCCATTTCCAGATTTACCAATAAAGACGAATATAACTTAAATGCTCAATGCTCACATCAAGTCATCTTTGTGAAGGGCTACCGGGCCACATACTTTCCTACACAGGCCATAGTTAAAAGTCCTTTTCCCTATGGGACAAATGTTCTCTCTCACGGCATACTGCACGTGCTTTTTTCCACATGCCAACCACATTATTTTATGACAGAATTATTAATGTTCCATGTGTTATGACCTTTCTAGACAGCTACTCCTAGAGAGTAGGCATTGACAACAATACCACAGTGGCATCAAGAATGAACATTATAAAGAGTCTGAATTGCCAGGGACCCTGTGAAGGTATAGTTATATCTCATTCAATGTTCACAATAACTCTATGAAACAGATACATTTTATAAATGAGCAAATGGAGGCACAAGGCGGCTACTGTGATTTGCCCAGGATCTAACTGATTAAGAACAATTAAAACAAGTAATATAACATATAAGCTTCTAAAAATTTCGTAAGCTATAAAAGGGCACATGCTCAGAAGGCCCCTCCCTTCCTGACCCATTTCTTGGTCACCAAATTCCCTTCACCAGTTTCTAGTGTATCTTACAGAGAAAGTTCAGGTGTTTTACTGGATGTGTGTGTGTGAGCACAGTACGCTGGGGGAGGGGCATTCCCCTCGGCTATGCACCTGCCATTTGCAGCCCACTTCTATTTGTCCTGCAAAGATGACCCATCTATTAGCTGACTCCTAGTGGGGTACATCTGAGTTATTCTCTGTCTTCTGCTAGTACACATTTCATCTTGGAGTCACCATTTTTCATATGTGCCAGGCTACTATTGATTAAAAACCTAGATTAAAGGGAGTGTATATTTTTAGTTCAGATAGGTCTAGTCCTGCATGCAGACTGTACTGATTTATAAACATTCTCGTCAGTACTGCCCGGCGAGACACTGAGTCCCTTTGGTCCAGGTGTGGGATTGAGGGTTTGCCCATAAACATCAAATAGCATTTGGCAAAGTCTCCGTCATCTTCATGTCCTTAAGATAGCGGTGTACAGCAAGGGTACGCTTAAGGTTTCAAGATGTTAAGATGAGCTTAGGAAGAAATTTGGGAACATGTTTTTTTTTTTTTTTTTGAGACAGAGTCTCAAGCTGTTGCCCTGGGTAGAGTGCCATGATGTCATAGCTCACAGCAATCTCTAACTTGGGCTCAAGTGATCCTCTTGCCTCAGTTTTCCTATTTTTTAGTAGAGAGGGGGGTCTCGCTTTTGCTCAGGCTGGTCTTGAACTTGTGAGCTTAAGCAATCAATCCATCCACCTCAGCCTCCCAGAGTGCTAGGATTACAGGAGTGAGCTCCCTTGCCTGGCCTATTGGGAACATGTTTTTAAAAAGACAAAAAGGCCTCGGCGCCTGTGGCTTAGTGGGCTAAGGCGCCAGCCACGTACACCTGAGCTGGCGGGTTCGAATCCAGCCCGGGCCCGCCAAACAACAATGACGGCTGCAACCAAAAAATAAAAAAAATGGCCGGGTGTTGTGGCGGGCGCCTGCAGTCCCAGCTACTTGGGAGGCAGAGGCAAAAGACTAGCTTGAGCCCAGGAATTGGAGGTTGCTGTGAGCTGTGATGCCACAGCACTCTATCCAGGGTCACAGCTTGAGGCTCTGTCTCAAAAAAAAAAAAAAAAAGATAAAAAGGAGACTCGGTGCCCATAGCTCAGTAGTTAGGGTGCCAGCCACATGCTCCAGGGCTGGTGGGTTCAAACCTGGCCTGGGCCTGCTAAACAAAAACAAACAAACAAAAAAAGGGGCAGAGCCTATGGCTCAATGAATAGGGTGCTGGCCCCATATACTGAGGGTGGCGGGTTCGAACCCGGCCCCAGCCAAACTGCAACAAAAAAATAGCCAGGCTTTGTGGCTGTAGTCCCAGCTACTCGGGAGGCTGAGGTAAGAGAATCGCTTGAGTCCAAGAGATGGAGGTTGCTGTGAGCTATGATGCCACAGCACTCTACCAAGGGTGACAAAGTGAGACTGTCTCAATTAACGAAAAAAGAGAGAGAAAGGAAAAAGCAGCTAGGGTTGAAGAGCGCTATGGATGAAACCTAAGTTCTAGAGAGTGAGGTGCCTTGTATGTGGGTAGGTCCTGAGGATGTTCCTTAGATTTCAGAACCTAGCCTACCTTCACTGGTGGTCACATCTCATTTCTTTCTTTCTTTTTTTTTTTTGAGACAAGAGTCCCACATTATTGCCCTTGGTAGAGTGTTGTGATGTCACAGCTCACAGCAACCTTAAACTCTTGGGCTTAAGCAATTCTCTTGCCTTAGCCTCCCAAGTAGTTGGGACTACAGGCACCCGCCACAACGCCCGGCTATTTTTTGTTACAGTTGTCGTTATCTTAGCTGGCCCTGTCTGGGTTCGAACCTGCCAACTTCCTGGTGTATGTGGCTGGCGCCGTAACCACTGTGTTATGGGCGCCGAGCCCACATCTCGTTTCTTATTCTGGCCTTTTCTTTTATTTTGCTGGGACTGGGTCTGAACCCGCCACCTCCAGTATATGGGGCCAGCGCCATATACTATGAGCCACAGGTACCGCCCTTCTTTATTTTTAATTTTATTTTTTTTTTTCTGGCCTTCTTAAACAGAAAATCAGGTAGCAATTTCCCCCATAACTAGCTAAGTATTTTCATTTCTTGTAATGTTTTGAGAGGACTTTTTTCTATTTTTTTAGTTGCAATATGGCATGACAACAAAAGGAGAATTGTTTTAATGTTCACTCATACCCATGCCAATCAATTTTAGGAGGTTCCAATAAGAAGTATTCACTGCAGAACAATTCAGACAAGAACGGCATATTCCCTACCATGGAGACAAACATTAACATGCAGCACTGCATGCCCACCCCCATTTCCTATTCCTTTATTCAAACAAAAGGTGTATTCTGAAAAAAATAAAGTTGGGATCACACACACAAAAATCTCCCCCTGCCTCTTTTTGGTGCCCAGCACATACCTATTGAACCGTTTCAGCATGATTGCATTTTCTGTGCACAGGTCATCAGCAGGCAAGGAGCTGGCTTGCCAGCGAAGGCGCTCATCGGCATTGGAAAGGTACTCTGTCCTTGCAATATCTGTGCGGAACTGAAAGGCAAGGTTGGTTATCTCTCCTCTCCTCCAGAACTACCAATGGAGGCTCTTCTCAAGTTAAGAAGACTTTGTGACAGTTTACTAAACATCAGTTTGGCCCATATCTTTAGCACACATTTTTAGAGTTCTCTATCGATTGTTACCTGGATATTGGCTTGCTGTAAGTGATGGGACCAGGTAGTAAACAAGTTCTGACGCATCTGCTGGTCAAAGTAACCTGCATATGCAATAAATGCGGCTGACAAGAGACAGTCCCCAGCAATAGTGGACATCTGGTTTTTGAAAGTCTCACTTGTTTTTTCCCATCGTTCACGTTCAGCAGACAAACTCTTCAGAAGAGCAGTGCTCCTATTTACCTAAAAGGAACATTAAACAAGATGCTCAGGGACCAGCACTTTGAATGCTCCAAGTCTGTTCATCCACATCACGTGTAGGGCTCTGGGTGAGCTAGTAATGTGTTCAAGTTGCTCACACCCCAATGGCATGAGACCCAGATCATATACAATTAATGAACACATACTTCTTAGGGTCTCATCAGGCAGAAGCCGAGAACATATAATTCACTTCTGACCTTGAGGCATTTGTGAGAGCAGAAAGAGGGGAATAGAAAGAAAGGGCCTCTGAGGTGGAAAAACATCTGGATGAGGCCTGACAGGAAGAGACACCAGTGGCAAAAGATAAAAGAGCCTGTCATGAGGATGAGACAGAGTGTAGGCCTGAGTGAGCCTGACAATAGTGAGAGGGTAGAGGACAACTGACACAGTGGCCCTCAAAGCCAGAGAACAAGCAGGTTTAGAGTAGCAGGGTGCTGGGTGGGAGGATTCATTGGCTGTCCAGCTGCCACTGAGCTATCCTAATTAATACCACTTATTAATAAACACCCAGTATTTAATATTTTCTAAGAAAAAAGTCATCAGGGCCTTAAAAGATAAGAGAGCTAATTCAGACTCGGCACCCGTAGCAGTGGTTGCGGCACCAGCCACATACACTGAGGGTGGCAGGTTTGAGCCTAGCCCCAACTGCAACAAAAAAATGGCCGGGCATTGTGGCGGGTGCCCGTAGTCCTAGCTGCTTGGGAGGCTGAGGCAAGAGAGTTGCTTGGGCCCAGGAGTCTGAGGTTGCTATGAGCTGTGATGCCATAGCACTCTGAGGGCAACATAGTGAGACTCTTGTCTGCAAAAAAAAAAGAGAGCTAATTCACTGGGACCAGCATGGTCCACGCAGTCCATTAAAGTGTGTTCACCTTGGCTGCCACCAAATGAAGCCAAGAAGCACCTCACATTAAATGACTCTGAGAGATGGGATTTCTGGGCTGGCAGGACAGATGTCAGTCTGTCTCTGAGGATCTTACTTTGGCTTCGACAGCCGCCAGGTCTGCTTTAATGGCCTGGGCCTCTGAGATCAGGACAGCATACTCCTCCTTGTAGCGAGCAATGCTGGCTTCCAGGTCTCGGATCATCTGCTCCACCTCGTTGGCCTTCTGCTGGTTATCCTTGGCGTCATCCTCCAGCTTCTGCAGCTCATTACGTAGGGGCTCTACTCTCTTCAACATGTCTGCATAGTTAAGCTAGGAAGGGCAAATCCGATGCTGTTAGCAACAGAAAAAGAGGTTATTCTTTACAGGGGAGCTCCCAGCCATGCTCATCACCTGTGCGATTGCCCATTTCACCATAGGGCCACAAGCCAGGGAAGCCCGATTGACAATTTCATAATTATAACTTGGGTTGGACATGTAGTTCTTCTTCATCTTCTCCCTTATGGCATCACTGGAAAATAGAAATTACATTTGTAAGCATATGTAGGACAAGAATAAAGAAGAAACAAATGTACAGGACTAGAGTCGGCACCCCACTGTTGCCCCAATGGCCCCTGGAGATGAGCCAAACTGACCCTCAGCTCAAGTGAAAGCTGAAAATGCTGCTCTCAACACTTTTTTTTTTTTTTTTTTTGAGACAGAGTCTCACTTTGTTACCCTTGGTAGTGCCATGGTGTTATAGCTCACGGCAACCTCCAACTCTTGGGCTTAAGCGATTCTCTTACTTTAGCCTCCCTAGTAGCTGGGACTACAGGCGCCCACTACAATGCCTGGCTACTTTAGAGATGAGGTCTCGCTCTGGCTCAGGCTGGTCTTGAACCTGTGAGCTCAGGCAATCTACCCGCCTCAGCCTCACAGAGCTCTAGGATTACAGGCGTGAGCCACCTCACAGGGCTTCAACATTCTCGACAATTTCTTTCATTCCTGGCAATAACCTTGGGTTTCACTCACTCACCTGATCTCTTCTGCGGAGAAGTTGACAATGGTTGGGATGAAGTTCTCCCTCATAATGATGGAGCGGATTTGCTTCCAGTCCGTGGTGCTCTCCCCCAGGAGCAGACAGATGGACTCCAGCGCCAGCTTCACGGCGGCAGGCGGGTTGGCCATGGACCGCACCTCCACCAAGTGCTGCTTCTTTATGGACTTCACAGCTGGGCAGAAATAGGGGTGGAAGAAGACAGAGTGAAACGCAGTGAGTGAACCAAACACAGCTGCAACCTCCACTCTAACGAGAGAAGGGACAGATGTCCAGAACAGCTAAGAAATGTGTGATTTCTGTATTAAACCTTCTGGAGTGGTAGAAGTAGCAGAATTTTTCAGCTGTTCTTTTTCTTTTTTTTTTGGAGTTTTTGGCCAGGTCTGGGTTTGAACCCGCCACCTCCAGCACATGGGGCTGGTGCCCCAATCCGTTGAGCCACAGGCGCTGCCCATGGGATTTTTAAATAACTATAAAGATCTTACAGTACTAAGTATAAACCACAAGCATTCTTTAAAAAGCAGACAAGGGCGGTGCCTGTGGCTCAGCAAGTAGGGCGCCGGCCCCATATGCCGAAGGAGGCGGATTCAAACCCAGCCTCGGATGAACTGCAAAACAGAAAAATAGCCGGGTGTTGTGGCAGGCGCCTGTAGTCCCAGCTACTCGGAAAGCTGAGGCAAGAGAATTGCCTAAGCCCAGGAGTTGGAGATTGCTGTGAGCTGTGTGATGCCACGGCACTCTATGGAGGGTGATAAAGTGAGACTCTGTCTCTACAAAAAAAA
>CAUYRH010055765.1:0-18702 GCA_963574655.1 Perodicticus potto
TGGAAACTGACATGACATTGACCAGTCAGATGTGCAGGAAGAGAAGACAGCAAGGCGCCATCCATGAAATGGACTAGCCAGAAGAGCATGGGAAGAAGACAGCAAGGCGCCAGTGTCTTCCGCACAGGTGTCCGGCCCTTCTGCAAGCTGGTTCCTCCATCCGTCACAGCATCAGCACTGCCAGGGCCAAGGCGGCAGTTGTAGGGCTGCCCTGTCCTGCATCAGTATCATCTATGTAAACATGTACATCTGTTAAGTTTTTGATCAAAGGGTATGTACTTTTTAAATTTTGATATAGATATTGGCAATTTGGTTTCTAAAAAGTTGCAGGCTGGCTCGGCGCCTGGGGCTCAAGCAGCTAAGGCGCCAGCCACATACACCTGAGCTGGCAGGTTCAAATCCATCCTGGGCCTCCCAAACAACAATGACGGCTGCAATCAAAAAATGGCGAGGCTTTGTGGCAGGCGCCTGTAGTCCCAGCTACTTGAGAGGTGGAGGCAGGAGACTCGCTTGAGCCCAAGAATTCGAGGTTGCTGTGACAACCTTGAATCCAGGGTGACAGCTTGAGGCTCTGTCTCAAAAAAAAAAAAAAAAAAAAAAAGTTGCAGGCTGTTGTTTTCATTTAAACAGATGTCACTGTTATTTAAGGAAGTCTGTCATGTGTGTTTAGCTGTGTTTTGTGTTTTTAAACATAATCAGGAAGTCTTTGGATTTGACCCAGACTTTAATGCTTCTTAGATGGAGCAGGGTATGTAAAAACTCATTTGGGGCAGTGCCTGTGGCTCAAAGGAGTAGGGCACTGGCCCCATATGCCGGAGGTGGTGGGTTCAAACTCAGCCCCGGCCAAAAAAAAAAAAAAACTCATCCTACTTCTGTTCTTTCCTCTTCAAGATAATGTAGAGGCATCTGATGAGTAGTCCTAGGATGTTAAGCAGTTTATGATTGATCAATGGGGAAAAGGGCACATGAGAAATGTGAATGGGAAAGAAAGGAACAACTCAACCTGTGCTGTCTTTACCCTTCCTGCAATACCTAACAAATTCCAGTTTGAGAAAAACTGAATCCAATGGGGAAAAGACATTAGCCCTTAACAGTGTCTCAATGCACAGAGGCTAATCAGAATAGGATCCTGAGTGACTGGCAGCTAGCTGTGGGATACACAGAAAATGGGTATTTTCACTCTTAGAAATGAAGATGTATTAATGTCAGAAGAAATATGTGCTTGAAGAAGGAAAGCCCAAAGAAACAATGGTAGATTTGTACCATTTTTATTATATAAAACATGACAAAATTCAAATATATCACATTACTTATTTTCTTGTTTAAAGATCAGATCTTCTGTAGCTTATATCAATGTTCACCACAGCTGCGGGAAATTGAATTGAACCTTTAGAAGATATCGCATACGGACCTGGTTGGGATTATAGACAATATATTCATTGTAGTTGAGGGTATAACCCTTTGGATTCAGAATTCCCGTGTCACTTGCTGGTCCTAGGGGCACTGTACTCCCATTCCTGCCAAATGGAAGACAGTATATCAATATCAGCATCTGGTGCAGAAGCTGGAATGGAGAAAGTAGAAAGTCTTATCTGGCCAAAAGGAATTTTCTAGCCCTCCTCGTTCTGAGTACTTACAGGGTGGTAAAGTGGGCAGGACTGGGAGCCGTCTTGCCCAGGCCCTTGGTGCTGTGTTTGCCCTGAAGCAATCCTTCTGCCTTAGGATTGGCCTCGAGTAGCTCATTACACTGACCTAGAGCTACCTGCAAAGCAAAAGATCTTTTAATGACCACATCCTAATGAGAACGGATGGCTCTAAAGCCAGTTAGAAAATTCCATCAGTACTTTCCTCTCCTACATCAGCAGAAATCTAATGCAATGAAAATAGCACTTGGCTCCCTTCCCCACCTATCCTAAGTGAACTTCTTGGTTCTCAGGTCAAACTTTTCTCACTAGTCAAAAAAAAATAATAATAATAATAAACTAGAAAATACAGACATGTTCCTGCCTCACCTCTGACAAGAGCAGTAGTCCTGTATTTTTTAGGTGAGAGGCAAAGCAGTAATTGGCACTCTTGGAAGACATATCTGCAAAGTAGATTCCTTTTCCAAACTGAAATATATAAGCAAACACCAACATCAGCTTCTAACCCATTGTTTAGAAGGAAGGCTCAAACCATTCGCCCTGTTTTTCCATTTTCTTAAACACAAGATAAACCCTTCTCCATATCCTCTCACAATTCTGTTCCAGAGAGAGTAGAAATCTCTCCTCCTGAGGGAAAGGAGGGATATCTCTAGTAATTTAGACAAAGGACACAGTAAGAGATGAGCCAGTTTAATTCTTGGAAAGGGGTACCCACCTAAGGACAGAGGACATTATTGCATCCTTCTCCCTCATGCTCTTCCCAGAGTTCAATTTCACTCACCATGTAACCTGTGATGGGAGCCTCAGGGGGGGCAACTCGAAGCCCATGGCTCAGGATTCCCACCCAGTTGCCCAGCCTGGAACCATGCCATAGCAGCATCCTAAGAAAAAGTCATTATTATTTTACTCTGTTGCTCTCCTGCAAATAGATGCCACATGCATAAAAAAGTCAACACCTTCCTCTGCTCCTCGTCTTGTAAGTTCTATAATGGTACTTCGGGCAAGGAGTTAGACTCAGACCTGTTCTGAAGGTCTTCTCTGAAGGTTTCTTTCTCACCCTCCTTCTCCACTTCAAAAACATCCAGCAAAGTCATGGTATACTCATTGTGTGTGGGAGCATGGGTAGACTGTAGGTACTGGGAAATCACCTGTGGAAAATAATGAAAAAAAATGGCCATTGTGGACTCAGTTACAGTCCTCAGGGCTTTTAGTGTAACTTGGCAGACCTTTCTATTCCCCAGTGGTCTCACAAGGCAGTTAGAAAGGGTTCCACCCTTCCAACATCCTAACATATGAACATTTTGTCTATTAGCCAATTTGCTCTTAACTAGATAAAATAGTGGGATGGAGGAGGTAGGTCTTAAGGGTATAAGAGTATGAAAATAAATGATCATTTCTCTTACTTGGAACTCATAACTTTCATGGTCTAGAGGGCGTAAGGCACAATGTAGGTTTTTGTAATGTTGGTCTAATGGGTGTTCCGGGCTTTGTAGCTCTGTTTTCACCAGTTTAATGGCAATTTCAATGTCTCCCAAGGCCTGAGAAGATGAGATACAGAATCATCGTGGGAGGAACCTATGATGAAAGATTAATACTTTCCAATCTATACATATCTCACCTCTAGTAGTTGTACTTTTTCTGACAGTTCTTTCTCTGTCCGGATTAGCGGAGGAGTACGGAGTCTACAGATAAAGAGATATAACCATAATGAGTTCTACAACATGTGGCTATATAAGACACACGTATAAAATAACAGATGAGTTGGGTGCGGTGGTGTCATCATAGCTTACAGCAACCTCAAATTCTTGGGCTCAAGTGATCCTCTTGCCTCAGTCTCCCAAGTAGCTGGGACTACAGGTGCCTGTCATGTCACCTGGCTAATTTTTTTCTTTTCTTTTTTCTTTTTTTTTGAGACAGAGTCTCAAGGTGTCCCCTGGGTAGAGATCCATGGCATCATCATAGCTTACAGCAACCTCCAACTCTTGGGCTCATGCTATCCTCTTGCCTCAGTTTTTTCTATTTTTAGTAGAGATGGGCTCTCACTTTTTCCTCGGCTGGTCTCGAACTTGTGAGCTTAAGCAATCCACCTGCCTCAGCCTCCCAGAGTGCTAGAATTATAGGTATGAACCATGGTACCTGGCTGTAAAGAGATTTTAACTTCCAAATAATCTAAAAGAAACATTAAATATATACTCTGAGTAGGATAAAACAAAGTATATAGATTTTGACACTTAGAACTGGAGTTAAAATTCTTTATCAGATTTTTATTTAATGTTACTATTATTTTATTTTACTGTATTATATTTTATTTATGTTATTTCATTTTATTATTGTATATTTTTGAGACAGCATCTCTGTTGCCTAAGCTGGAGTGTAGTGGTGTCAAAATAGCTCATTGCAACCTTAAACTCCTGGGTAGAGATTCTTTTTTAAATAAGCTGTATACATATTAAGAAGGAATAGTTTGGTTACAGTCCTGTCTAGAAGCTGAGGTAGACTCGTTGACCACTCAGAGTTGTTCTTGGTCACAGGGCTCTATAAAGCAATAGAAGGAACAGAAATAGAATGAAAACCAGAATATAGAATCAACAAAGATAAAATGCATTTTACACATCTAATGTTATTTGAGTTCACAGATATGGTGCTTCCTAAAGCTGCAGATGCTGGTGTGGATGTGGAGAGAAGGGAACACTTTTACACTGTTGGGGGGACTGCAAACTAATACAGCCTCTTTGGAAAGAAGTATGGAGAATACTCAAAGAACTCAAATTATCTCTCCCATTTGACCCCACAGTCCCATTACTAGGTCTCTACCCAGAAGAAAAAAAACGTCATTTTATCATAAGGGCATTGGCACTAGATTGTTTATATTGTTTATCACAGATCAGTTTATAGTCAGCAAGATGTGGAAATAATCTAAATGGTCATCAACCCAGGAAAGGATTAATAAATTGTGGTACTATTCGGAATCCTATTCGGCCATAAAAAGGTGAGGCTTTTGTATTAACCTGGATGGAGTTGAAACCCATTCTTCTTAGTAAAGTATCACAAGAATGGAAAAGCAAGTGCCCAATGTGAAGCCAATAGAGGAACTAATATGTGCCCACATAAGAGAAAAACTCAATTCAATTCAAGATGCGGGGGGGCGGGCATGATGGCTCACACTTGTAATCCTAGCACTCTGGGAGGCTATGGCAGGTGGAATGCCCTGAGCTCAAAGGTTTGAGACCAGCCTGAGAAAGAGTGAGACCCTGAGTCTAAAAATAGCCAGGCATTGTGGCAGCCCCCTATAGTCCCAGCTACGCAGGAGGCTGAGGCAAGAGGATCACTTGAGCCTAACGTCTGGGGTTGCTGTGAGCTATGATGCCATGGCACTCTACTGAGGGTGACAAAGTAAAACTCCGTCTTAAAAAAAAAAAAAAGATGGGGTGATGGGGAGATACTGGTGTGCTCCGCTTAATGGGCACAATGTAAGGGTATATGGCACACCTCCTGGGTATGGGACACAACTACTACAGGGACTTTACCTAACAAATGCAAATACTGTAACCTAATTATTTGTATCCTCATATTGATCTGAAATTTAATAAGTAAACAAATAAATAAAAGAAATGGTGCTAGTGTGGTTATAACCACCAGAAAGAATAGGGAAAAGGAAGATATGCCTGAAGGTATTTCACTTGGTTGGATAGTTAGACTTCTACTTGGTCAGAGAATATGGCTGTAATCATGCCAGGAGATTGGATCCCTTATTTGTAAGCTGATTAAATAGGCTATCTACAAATCATTTTGGCTGTGTATCTGTTCAAGATGATCATTTCTTTAAGAATAAAAGAATTAGGCACGGTGCCTGTAGCACAGCCATACACCAAGGCTAGTGGATTTGAACCCAGCCTGGGCCAGCTAAACAACAATTGACAACTGCAACAGAAAATAGCTGGGCGTTGAGGTAGGTGCCTGTAGTCCCAGCTACTTGGGAGGCTAAGGCAAGAGAATCGCTTAAGCCCAGGAGTTGGGAGATTGCTGTGAGCTATGTTGCCAAGGCACTCAACCAAGGGCGACATAGACTCTATCTCAAAAAAAAAAAAAACCCAAAAAGAATAAAAGAATTAAAAGATTATAGCTGCATCAAGCCACACGCAATAAAGAGGGTTCCAGTCCATGTTTCCTGATCTTAAAAGGAGATATTTTTGCCAAAAGAGACAAATGTGGCTAGTTTTCTTACTTTTCTTCCTGTTTTGTGTTGTTGAAACCTGTGGTTAGAATGTTTGGGGAAGGAAATCTTAGAAAGAATATTTCATTTAAGTCAAGAGAGTGATTCTGTGGCTCTCTGTGCAACTGGAAGATTTACTGATGTATTGATTTGATAGGGCTGAAGCCTGCTGCCATCTCTTTTAAAATTCCTTGTATTCATGCCTTTTGTCTGTGTAAGGCATGAAAAATCCACTAATCTTATTTGCAAATAATCATTGCCTCTGTTCATTTTGGATAATTCACTAATCTTATTTTAGGTACTTCTCTAGGATTAAGGTTTTATATATGCCCTGTGGCTTTGTCAGCTGTATTCACTAAAACTCACTGACCATATGCCCTGTTTTCTCTCTGTCTTAACAAACAGATAGTTTGCTAATCTGTAATAAACTAATCTGAGATAAAATGCTATATAGATACTAGTTACTTAAAGTATTGCTGATTCTTTTAGAATAGACATTTAATGTATTGCCTATTTCACTAGGAATTTTAAGGCTCTTCCAGTTGTAAATATTTTAATCCAATAAAATATTCTTTACCTATGAGCATTTTGGATATATAGTAGGTTGGTTGGAGAAGACTTTTTTTAACTCTTAAGCACAAAATGACCACATTAAAAAGGGTCAGGAGAAAACTTCTAAATACGGATCAAAATTGTTTTCACATAGTAAATGAGAAAATATCATGAATGTTATATCAATCAGGTTGATAAAAATAGCTCCGATTGTATGTGAAGCCCGCACACTGTACTCCATGACTGAATTATTGTACACAGCTATGACTCAATAAAAAATAATTAAAAAAAAAGGATTAAAACTCTTTATTTTTATTTTTTGCTATGTCTTTTTGTTCCAGCCACTCTTGCCACTGAATTACCTTGGTATCTTGGTCAAAATGAATCACTCATATATATTTGTAGATCTACTTCTGAACTCTGTTCTATTGATCTATGTGTCAGATCTTTTCTGATGACAAACCCTTAATTAATGTAGCTTTTTCACAATTCAGATAAGTAAAAGTCCTTTAACTTGTTGCATTTATTCCAAAATAGATTTGGTTATTATCAGTTCTTTACATTTTCCTGTAAATTTTAGAATCAACTTATTAATATTTACAAAACAACCTCCTGGGACTTTAGCTGGGATGTTAAATCTGTAGCTCAGCTGGTGGAGAATTGAAATCTTAAACACACTGAATTTTTTATGACAATAACATGTCTTTTTAGGTCTTTTAAAATTTCTTACATAAGTCTTTACTTTTCAGGTATACATCTTGCACAAATTTTGTTAAATTTAATCCCAAGTATTTGTTTTGTTTTTTTTTGATGTTGAATATATTAGTGATAGTATTAAAAGAATTTCCATGTTTAATTAACTTTTGCTGATATCCGTTATAGAAATATATGTATTGATATGGTACCTTGCGACCTTGCTCAACTCATGCAATATAATTAGAAAGATTTTTGTCGACTTGTTATGATTTCCTATGGAGACCATTATCCATACATTGTCTATGAATAAAGACAGTTTTACTTTTCTTTCCCATGTATGAGTCTTTATTTTCTCTCAATGACTTATTGAATTGACTAGAACATCTAATATAGTGGTTCTCAACCTTCATAATGCCATGACCCTTTATAAAGCTCCTCATGTTGTGGTGACCCCCAACCATAAAATTATTTTGCTAAGCAATGAAAATAATTTTATGGTTGGGGGTTACCACAACATGAGGAGCAGTATTAAAGGGTCGTGGCATTACGAAGGTTGAGAACCACTGCTCTAATATAATGTTAAATAGAAGTGGTAAGGGCAGACATCATCATCATCTTCCTGCTCTTGGGGGAAGCATATTTGGCCTTTCCCCCATAATTAGGTTATTAACTGTAGTTTTTCAAATTTCTTTATGAAATTGAGATAATGTCCTTCTGTTTGTAGTTTAGGAGATATTTTTACTATTAAATGGTATTGACTTTAGTTAAATACTTTTTCTGCTTCTATTGAGATGATCACATTGATTTTTCATTGTATATATTTTTTATGTTGGTATTGACAGTCTAGTGGCTTTATTTTGGTAGGAGAAATCACCTTCTGATATGAGAGGTGGTTTAAAAAACTGAATTATCATTTATGACAAAGCCCATTGTGTCTGGAATATTGTTCTCTGATGTGTGTCATGGCTTAAGCTATAGTGGCGAATAGGGTAATCCTTGATTTTTTCATTAGGAATCAACAAGATTGGATTATTTAAATTTAGTACAGGCATTCTTTTAGGCAAAATAATGAATTATAATCTTTATTAGAAAGAAAGGAAAGGGGAATTAATATTGATTAAGAATTTCTTGTTCTACCAGGACATTGTACCCCATGATTGCATTGATGTACACAGCTATGATTTAATAAAAAAAAAATCCCTGTTCTTAGGCTCTTTGCATACAGTTTACCATTTAAATTTGCCTTTACAACATATCTGGTAGCTAAGAGACATCTTGCAAATGAGGAGGCAGACTCAGAGAAAGTTACTCATAGAGTGAATCAGATTCGTGCACTTTTACAAAGCAAGATTAAAACATAGTTTATCTGGGAATATGAGTTTATCTGGGAATATGAAGGAATACATCCCCCACCATCCTAGAACCCTCATGCTCAGCTATTTTTGGAAATATTTTTGGTTTTTCTGTCTAAATATCAGAGCATTTTATTGCGTGCTTGTATGTAATCTTCTAATACTTATCGTGTTCATAGGGAAGAAATACAGGTAAAACAGCGGGTACAATGTGCACCAATAAATGATGGCTGTTGTTATTATATTTTCACTTTATGTCTTGACTATAATATGGTCTCCTTAAGGTTGTAGACAATGTTCTCTGTATCTTCTGCAATCCCCCCGGTAGTAATCATAAAGCTAAGCATGATGTAAGTCTTTTAAGAAATACATATTGGATCAATAGCTGCTTGATGAAATTTCCCAGGACCTCACTGTGACAGAGCAGATGCACAATTTGTCCAAGTTGAACGTGGAGGAGGAGGAGCGAGAAAGACTGAAATGGTTTGTTGATGGCAAAACAATCTTGTCTCTTATTAAGAATATTTAAATCAGTTATTTTTTCCTCTTTTATCAATACTATTATTTTGCATATTTATGGGGGACATGTGGGTGTTACATGCATAGCTTGTGTAATGATCACGTCAGGATATTTAGAGTTTCTACCACCTTGATACTTACTTTTGGGTTGATATCATTTCAATTTCTCTCTTCTTGTTACTTTGAAATATAAATAATATTATTGCTAAGTATAGTTACCCTTGTCTGCTGTCAGACATTAGAACCTACTTCTTCTATCTAACTGTGTGTTTGTCCCTCTAACCAACCTCTCTTCCTTCCCATCCCAATCCACCAATCCCAGTCTCTGGAATCTATCGTTCTAATTTCTATGTCATGAGCCTCAGAACAAAGGAGTGCTCAGTTGGTTGTAGGAGCAGAGCATTATAGTATGTGGCTTTGTGTAGAATACTGGGCACATAGTATATTCTAAATATTTAATTGACCATTTAAAAATGTATTCTCCATTTAAAAAATATTACTTATGATGAAAAAAAGGCCTTGTTAAAAATTGATTCTAGGGTGTTACATTCTTCTTTCTTTACTTTTCCCCAACATATTGATTCATTTATTAGCACTTTTGTGAATAAGTTTAAATACATTCAGTTCCTCTATGATTTTAATGGCTCTGTAAAATTTCCATTAGGGTAAGTAATAAAGTACTTGATGAAAATGAGAATCAATAGCCTAAAAGGTGATGAGGTTCAGGGTCTAAGTATATCACATTATATGTTGTGCAACCTATTATCTCTAATACTTTAATTCTGGTAAATAATGGTTAATGATAAATACGATGAATTACATTGGAGGGATGATGAGCTCATATGGGGGACATGCAGGCTTTGGAATATATGCAGTGAGTGGTAGAAGTCATTTTGTTCTGTTTATTGTTATCAGAGAATAGATGGCTTTATCTCTTAAGTTTTCGATATCAACTGAAAGAAATATTTCTTTCTTCCCCAAATTACTCTTCTAATCCAGGGTCACTTATGCCATTTCACAGTTTCTCTAGCATTTTCTTGCTCTGGATCTTTTAAAGATATCTAAAATATTTTTCGTCTAATTTTATACTTGATTTTGTGGCTACTTTATGTTAGGGTTTGGGCTAGTGGATGCGAGTTTGAGAAAAGACTTTTCCAGACAAAGATTAGAATAGAAAGAAGAAAAAGATTATTGTACTTTTTCCAGATAGGAAGAAGGCCAATACAGGGAAAGAGAGGGAGATAGTGTTGGCAGAGAGTTAGATACTCAGGCTTTTTATTTAGGGGGTGAAGAAGGTTTATGGCTGTAGCCAAATTAACGGGGTACTGCTGTATTTACTCCCTTCCTTAGCAGCAGGCTGATAACAGAAGTGGTGGCAGGTGTCAAAGCCTACGAGTTGGTTCTTCTACCTTTCCTTGGAGACAGGCTTTATTGCTGGAGATGTAAGTCTGCCCTTGAGATCCTGCTGAGGCCTGAAGCTTCCATCTCTGCTGTTCACTCAGGAACTCTGTAAAAAAGTAGATTCTCCAAAGCAATTATAAAAGAGAAAGATTTGCATCTTTTTTTGTCTGCCCAGTTCTGTTCAGAAGTTGTGCAAAGCAGAACTCCTGTGGGGTGCCTATTATCGAGAGAACTCCTAGGGTTTAGGGTTGATCTTGCACTGGTACTAGGAAATTGCAGGATTAGATATTTTCCTGTTATTTTTTTGCAAGGCTGCCCTTCCATTTTATAGTACTTCCTAAGTTCCTGGGTACCTGTCATAATAGTCATGTGGTGAAGGTTGTAGGACCTAAATTAGCCAGACCAGCTGTGTAATGTTGGCTCTGGCGTGACCAATTCCATCTTATTCTCACTACATGTGCTCTCAGTTGGATAATATGATTACCAACATTTTTCCATGCTTTGATGATTTACAATTCTGTGAATTCTAAGATTAGTCAAAATGTTACTGGGAAATATAATTCCTGGTGTGTGTACTCCTGATTTAAATACATTGGATCCAGGTGGCTAATCTTTAAAGGAAAAACAGCTTTACTGACATGTGAGTATGTACACGTGCATACATATGAATATTGATATATGTGATACCTTCTTTAGTGTTGAATATTTAGAAGCTTAACCAGGATTTTATAACTTGTGAAGTATACAAAACTCTAGAAATTGGCCATTAACAATAGCTTTCCTTGATGACATAGAAAACGTTTTGATTATTGTTTGGCAACTGAAGTTACAAATGTTGGGTACCTTTCCCAAGTGATAGGACAAATAGATGTGCTGTTTCTAATGATTATTTCTATTAATTGGGTTGATGGTTCTTTCTAAGGGTCAAAATTTAAATGCTCTGACTTTTGAAAAACTAATTTATTTCAACAAATCACTATTAAGTGAGTCTTAATTTTTCTAGAATTTGTGTTAAATATGATCATAAACTGTTGAGTCTACTTTGGTGGAGGAAGGCAGTGTATTCTGTTAGCCAAACACCTTATCTTTCATTTTGAGAAGGAAGTTGGTGACTAAAGCCAAATTTAATCTGGAATAACTTCTGTAGTCAATGAAAAAGCAAATATAAATCCTGTTTCTGAGGAAAGTATATTCAGTGATGACTTAGGCGAATGCTGGGGCCTGATAAGAGGGCTCCTTCAGGATTTTAATGGAAATGTGACTACAACAAGGGATTGACAGATCACCTCTGATTTCCAGATAATGCACAAATCCAATGTCATTGAAAGCCGATAAAACAGATTTCCCTAAAGGGGATTTAAAATTCTTCCTACCCTGCTTATTCTGAAATAGGACAATTCTTATGCAACTTCCTTTATCTGACAACTGAATTTTCAATGGGTATCTGGGTGTCTTTAGCAGTAACATAGGATTATTTCCACTTCCCCAGATTTTTTAAAGCCACTTTGCTCCCTGTAGTTATATAAATGCAAAGTAATAAGATCATAATATCACTATCTGGTATAAGGGCTTTCATCTTAGCTGTTAGAGTGGAACACTTGCCTCTAAGGTTGTTTGGTTTCCCAGTGTGCTGAGAAATGTACCTTTCTGAGCTAAATCTTAATATTTGCAATCATCTCCCCCTTACCCATAGGCCTCAGGGAAAATTGTCCATAGCATGATACATGCATTGGGCAGGAAGCAAAATGGGTGTCCCTATCACATCATTCCCTAGGAATGAAGCTTCTTGTAATTGATGCAAAGCTAAGTGTCTGCACAGTACTCTGTTGCCTCCTCCCTTCAGTGTGGCTTAAACACTCATTTGCAACTGCAGGAAGGAAAATTCTGCTGCTGTGGAAGGTGATCACTGATTGGGGAGGTATGCAGGAAGAGGATCCTATTTTGGGAGAAAGGGCCGCAGGCCTCAGAGCCTTTCCCTGCTATTATAAATTGGTTTCCTCACCCGTGCCCCAGCAGACTCTGAGATGGACATTAGCATGGAGGAAATTTATTAGGGAATACCCTTGGGATTGATACCTATAAGGGGGAAGGGAAAAAGAGGAAAGGGGTAGTTGGGCAGAGAAAGAAGCTGGGCTGGGGCAATCTCAAGGACATCTTCAGTTGACGTCTTAGGACGTTCTGAAACTGGGACTTTATTTCACACAGCAGCAAGGGAGTTTAGACTTTATTTTAGTCTTTTGACTAGTCACTGGATGCAGGCTGCCACAGTGGCCTGAGGTAAGGAGCTATCTCCAGCTGAAGTAATTTCTGGAGAGAATTGGCCATGAAGAGTTGTCAGCCCTATAGCTTTGACCATCTGGGGTGCACACTACAGTGTCCCTTCAGTCGCTATGTTATGGTGTGTCTCCAGAGACAGATGGGGGCAGTGGGTGAGAAGGGCATATATATTTTTTCTTTTGTATTAAATTAAATAAAAAATCTCAGGTTTGATGTATCTTGTGCATGTGAATCATCTTGTGCATGATAGTACATACAATTAGGTTACATTGTTTGGGTTTGTTAGGTAAAGTCCAAGTTGACAAGAACGACCCAATTTGTATGTATGATCAACTTTTTGCAGCCTACTCCTACCTGATTTACAAGTTTTTGTCACTGTTGACGAGCCATTTACTTATTTCACCAATATGCAAAGCTCATAGGAACAGAACCTTTCCTACAGTGCTGAAAAGCGTATCAGGGAAGAGTTGGGTTTTGAGCACCAAGATGGAAAAATGGGTGTATATGAGCTCTTCTATCTCCTCCAGTCAAAAGTGTGTCCAGCTGGTGGATAAGCAGGTGATTTTAACTCAGTGTAAGCTTTACAAATGGAGAGTTTTCTCCATTGTCATCATGATTTACGTTTATGAAATTATTGTTTATTGTGAACAGACCTTTAGATTGGATACATATGTCTTTATTAAAAGTTAAAGAACACATTTAAGGTTAGAATTTGTCAAAGTTGGTCCAGAAAGTCTTTGTTTTCTGGAAATTACAATGATTCTTCTGAACTTTGTATTACCAGTGAATTAGAGATGTCATTGAAATGCACAATTAAGTGCCTTTCACGCATGCCACTATTCATTTGTCTTACCTTTGTCTCTATTTGCCAACGTTATATCTTCTCTTGGAATCAATTGAGTCTTAACTGTCCACCCAGATGGTTATGTTTTCACTGTGTCATCTCGAGGGAGTGTGGGATTACATAGCACAATTTCTTCTTCTAGAGTCTTTGAAACCCACTCTAATGTTATCTTTTGGGTTGCTCTGAAGGTGGGAATGAGGAAAATTAAATTAACTTTCCAGCCCTCATTAATGAAGTTATCAAGATATTATAAGTTTTATGGTTCTGGTTGCTATACTTTTTGCCATTTTATAAGCTCTGATGATTAAGTTCACAAACTCGTCCTAGAAAAATTGCTACATACCTTATTGCTGAATATCATTACAATCACCTTTGAAGGAACCCTTTTGGGAAGCTATGCACTGATGCTAGCTCCTATTCCACTCTTCAAAGCAATTTTATAACTCTTTTTCTGGAATGACCATCAGAGCTGTCATTATACAAGGACTGACAATTAAGTCTGTGAACCTGCCACTGTGGGCTTACATTGGCAGCACTGTACAAACAGCTTGGTAAGGTTTTATAACCTTGGTATTTCAGCGTCTCATAGCTATGTTTGTGTTGACATGTGGTGGTGTCCTGCTGAGTGGTCATTATTGTCGTTGCATATGTTTGTGTGTTGTATAATAACGACTCTAATGGTCCTTCTAAAAAAAGAGTTCCAAAATTGCTTTGAAGAATGGACTAGGTGCTGGCGTCAGTGCATAGCTTCCCAAGTGAAATAGGTTGAAGGTGACAATAGTGACATTCAGCAATGAGGTATGTAGCCCTTTTTCTAGGATGAGTTCACGAACTTAATTGTCAGACCTTTTATACCACATTTTATTAATCCACTCATATATTAGTGGGTATTTGGGTTGTTTCCACAACTTTGCAATTGTGAATTGTGCTTCTGTAAACATTCAAGTGCAAGTGTTTTTATGATAAAATGTGTTTTTTATCTTTGGGTAAATATCTAGTAGTGGGATTACTGGATCAAATGGTAGGTCTACTGTTAGTTCTCCAAGGAATCTCCATACTGCTTTCCATAGAGGTTGTACTAGTTTACAGTCCCACCAACAGTATCTAAGTGGTCCTTTCACTCCATGTCCATATCAGTACTTGTTATTTTGGGCCTATTTGATAAGAGTCATCCATTCTCATTAGAGTTAGGTAATATCTCATTGTGGTTTTCATTTGCATTTCCCTGATGATTAGTGATGTTGAAACTTTTTCATGTGTTTCTTTTCTATTAGACTGTCTTCATTTAAAGAGCTTCTTATCACTTCTTTTGTCTATTTTTAAAGGGATTGTTTAATTTTTTTTTCTTGCTGATTTGCTTGAGTTCTTTATAGATTCCAGTTATTAGCCCTTTATCAGATGCATAGCATACAAATATTTCCTCCCATTCTGTGAGTTGTCTCTTTACTGATTACCTCCTTGGCTGCATAGAAACCTTTTAATTTGGTCAGGTCCTATTTGTTTATTTTTGTTATTGTCATGATTGCCTTTGGGGTCTTGTTCATAAGTTCTTTATTATGGGCTCGGCGCTTGTGGCTCAATGTGCTAAGGCGCCAGCCACGTACACCTGAGCTGGCGGGTTCGAATCCAGCCCCGGCCTGCCAAACAACAATGATGGCCGCAACCAAAAAATGGCTGGGCGTTGTGGCAGGCGCCTGTAGTCCCAGCTACTTGGGAGGCAGAGGCAAGAGACTCGCTTGAGCCCAGGAATTAGAGGTTGCTGTGAGCTATGATGCCACAGCACTCTATCCAGGGTGACAGCTTGAGGCTCTGCCTCAAAAAAAAAAAAAAAAAAAAAAGTTCTTTATTATGACCAATATCTATAAGAGTTTTTCCAACATTTTTTTTCTAGAATTCTTATAGTTTCCTGCCTTATGTTTAAGTTTTTTATCCATTGTGAATTAATTTTTGTGAGTGGTGACAGGTGTGGGTACTATTTTAGTCTTTTACATATGGCTATCCAGTTTTTCCAGCACCATTTTTTGAACAGGTATTCTTTTCCCAGTGTATGCTTTTATTTGCTTTGTCAAAATGAGACGGGAATATGAGGATGGTTTCATCTATAGGTTCTCTGTTCTGGTCCATAGATCTATGTCTCTGTTTTTGTGCCAGTACCATGCTGTTTTGGTTACTATAGCCTTTCAGTATAGTCTATCTATACTACAAGAACGACTTTCTGGACCAACTTTGACAAATTCTTACCTTAAATGTGTTCCTTTAAAGTGGTGGTAAGGACTTCGTGGTTCCATACAAAGCATGGAACTATTTTTTCTAGATCTGTGAAAAGCAGCATTTTAATGGGAATTGCATTGAATCTGTAAATTACTTTGGGTAGAATAGCCATTTTAACAATGTTGATTCTGCTGATCCAAGAGCATGTTGGATGTTTTTCCATCTGTTAGCGTCCTCTGTGATTTCTTTCCTCAGTGTTTTATAGTTTTCTCTGTAGAGGTCTTTTTCTTCCTTAGTTAAATATATTCCTAGATATTTTGTGTTCTTTGTTGCTACTGAAAAAGATATTGCATCTTTGATTTGATTCTCAATTTGACTATTGTTGGTGTATATAAGAGCTACTGATTTGTGTGTTCATTTATTTTGTGACTGGAGACTTTGCTGAATTTATTTATCAATTTCAGGAGTTTCTTGGTTGAATCTTTGGGATTTTCCAGATATAAGGTCATCAAAGAGCGATAATTTAACCTCTTTCCCCCCCATTTGGATTCTCTTGATCTCCTTCTCTTACCTGATTGCTCTGGCTAGGATTCCCTGTAGATGGCACCTGAAATCCTGGTTTGCTTCAGCTCTAGTAAAAGATGAGGGGGTGCCAAAAGTCAAAGGGGCTATCTTGGCAGTGGAGGAAGGCTGGCTAGGATTTTGTGCCCAGGAGACCTGTGGAATGTACCTCCTCCAGCATGGTCCTACTGAATAGCTACTCTGATTTGTTGTCTCCATTGCCCGAGTCACAGAGCAGTTTCTGGGGCTGGACGTGGTAGTCCTGCCTCCTCCCTTTGTCTCTGGCTGTCCTCAGGGATATTTCTCCTTTCAGGCATTCTTAATGTTCCCTGAGGGCTGGGATGGCAAGAAGTTTTCTACGGAACCTGACATGATAGGGAAGCTGGTTTTCCACCTTGATCTTATTTCTTCCAATGTGAAAGTATGAGTTGAGGAGATATTTTCTGTGTGCTTGGTGCCAGCAGCAAGGGAAGGCTTAGCATCTGCTAAGAGTTTTTTCACTTCTTGGTGGCCTCAGGAACTGTCTCATCCTCATATTTTAGTTCTGGGATATTGCTAGTGGTAATCTCATCACTGTATATTTGTTTTTAGTTTTTTGTGGAGGACAGAGGAGCTAGCTTACTCCTATGCCACCATTTTGGAAACGGAAACCAGCTGGGACAATTCTGTGAAACAAAATGGAGAATGCGCCCTACCATTATCAAGACTGAAGACAAAATATAGTGATTAAGACAGTGTAATAAGATAAACAAGGCACAGAAAAGAGCATAGAACCCAGAAGTAGATGTATGCAAATATGAAAGCATGGTACAGTGTTTGGCAAAGATGGTATTGTTCAGCTATTCAAGAAGTAACTTCAGACAGTTGTCTACTTACAAGGAATAAAAGCTATATCTCTTATATATATGCTACCAAAATGTAGATGCATTTCAGATGGACTGAGTTCTATGGAATAAAATAAAAAAGTTTTTTATGACATCAGGTTAATGAATGAACTTTTTAACAAGATGTAAATATCACCATAAAGAAAAAGATTAATATTTTGGTTGCACTAACAGCCAAATTTCTTAAAATATAATAATCACAAAGTGAAAATTTAAATTATTTGCTAAGGGTTATTGCTACAATATGTAAAAAACTATTCAAACTATTTCAAATTGAGAAAAATATCCAATTAAAAGGTGGCAGAGTAAGAAATAGTTCTCAGGAAAGCTGACTCAGTGACTAATAAATGTATAAAATGCTCAACCTCACTACTACCCTAGGAAATAGAAATGACAACAACTGAAATATAATTTCACACATAATGAGTTGGAAAAAAATTGAAAAGCACAATAAAACCTAATATAGGTGATGGTGTGAAGAAATAATTCTTTTACACTGCTGGTGGGAATTTAAATTATTATAAGTCTTTGGATGAGCAGTTTTGACAAAAACTTAGTGAAATTTGTGATCTATCTAGTTTATTACCCAGAAATTCCATATTTAACTAAATACTTGAGAAGAATGGGTACATATGAATATCTGGATATCTATTAGAATATTTATCGCTGTATTATTTGTAGCAGCAAAATAATTAGAAACAATTTCAATGTCTGTCAGTAGGACAGATAAATGAGTATATATTACCACAATGGAGCACAGAAATAAATGAGTATAGCTACTTGTATCAACATAGACAAAACTCCACAATCATGGTGGAGTGTAAAAAGCAAGTTATGGGGGTATATTTATATTATGACTTACATATTTAAAGTTTAAAACCCTATTTTTAAAGTATGTATTTATGTGTAAGTACATATAAAGCAAAAATACAAAAATGTGAACTAGAGAGATATACACTAACTTCAGGATAGTGATTAATTTTAGAAAGAGAAAGAATGGAATAGGATGGGGGGCATTTAATATTCACTGACCATGGCTTTCACCCCCCCAGCTATTTTAAACAATAGCTTAAAAAAAAAACCCACAGAACTTTTGGCCAATTGTTTAAGTTTGTTTAGGCTGGGTGATGGGCATATGAATGTTTATTCTGTGTTTCTTTATGCTAAAATATATTTTTTTAAATTTTATTAAATCATAATTGTGTACATTGGCGCAATCATGGGGCACAATGTGCTGACCTCATATACAATCTGAAATATTTTCATTGAACTATTTAACATAGCCTTCATAGCCTTTTAATCACTATATGAAGACATTTATATTCTACATTTAGTAATTTCCACTTGTACCCTTGTAAGATGCACCGTAAGTGTGATCCCACCAATCACCCTCCCTTCACCCATCCTTCCCCCACCTTAAAATATTTTTTTTATCAAGTTCATCACAACAGATTTTTAAAAGGAGAGTAGTCTTTCAAATGCTAATATTACACAATAATTGCATTGTGAAGCAAGGATGCAAAGCAATTTTTTCCTTCTCAAATGCATA
>CAUYRH010055766.1:0-36564 GCA_963574655.1 Perodicticus potto
TGTTTGAGTTTTTCTCGCTGATTTGCTTGTGTTCTTTGTTGATAAAAGGTTGTAACTAGAATCTACCAATAACTCAAGCAAATCAGCGAGAAAAACTCAAACAACCAACAAATGCTGGTGTGGATGTGGAGAGAAAGGTACACTCATCCACTGCTCAAAAATACTATGGAGGTATTTTAAAAACTAAAAGTAGAATTTTTTTCTCCTTTTTTACCCAAAAGGAAAAAAAAAAGA
Source organism: Perodicticus potto (assembly GCA_963574655.1). Lineage (NCBI taxonomy): Eukaryota > Metazoa > Chordata > Mammalia > Primates > Lorisidae > Perodicticus > Perodicticus potto. The sequence goes on from CAUYRH010055766.1 coordinate 235, forward strand.
CATTTTATCAAACAAACAAACAAGGTTGAGTGCCCCATAATTCAGTGGTTAGCATGCTGGCCACATGCACTGGGGCTGGTGGGTTCAAACCTGGTCCAGGCCTGCTAAAAACAAACAAACAAAAAAAATTGAATTGAATGTGAATTGTTCATAATCATAAAAGTAGATTTGCGCACACCTATTTTCTTCCCATCCCCATCCGTATATTGTTTTAGTCTATTGATTGTGTCCTTGGCTATGCAGAAACTTTTTAATTTAATCAGGTTCCATTTGTTTATTTTTGTTGTTGCTGTGATTGCCATTGGGATCTTCTTCATAATTTCCGTAAGACTATTCCCAACACTATCTTCTAGAATTGTTATAGATTCAGATCTTAGATTTAAGTCTTTAATCCATTGTGGAATAACTACTGTGAGTTGTAAGAGGTTTGGATCCTGGTTCAGTCTTTTACATGTGGCTATCCAGTGTTTCCAGCACCATTTATTGAATAAGGACTTTTACCCTCATTGTGAGTTTCAGTATGCTTTAGTCAAAGATCAGGTGGAAGAATGAGGATTGTTTCATCTCTGGGTTTTCAATTATTTAGTGCAGACAAGTGTAGTTTTGTTCCATGAATATATTACAAGTGGTGAAGTCTACATTTTATGTGTTATAATCATCTAAATAGTGTAATTTGTATACATTAGATAATTTTTCAACATTTGATCTTCTTCCTATCCTTCTGCTCTTCCAAGTCTCCAGTGTCCATTATTTCACTCTCTTTGTACATGGGTACACATTATTTAGTTTACACTTTTAAATGAGAACATGTGGTATTTGACTTTCTGATTCTGAGTTATTTGACTTAATGGCCTCTAATTCCATCCATGTTGGCACAAAAGCCATGACTCCATTCTTTCTTATGACTGAGTAGTATTCCATGGTGTATATTTTTAAAAACTATATTTTATTTTTTAATGGACAAATAATAATTGTACATACTTATGGGATGCATAATAATGTTTCAATACATATAATGAGTAGTGATGAGATCAGGTAATTAGCATATCCATCACAGCAAACATTTATCAATGTTTGGCACCCTTTGTATATATACGCATATATTAATACAATATTATCATTATCAATTTTTATGAAGAATTCCAGAGCACAGAAAAAAATGATGAAATGCTTTCCATTTTCTTTAACAAATTTGAATTACACAACCAAAGTCTAACAAAATTCATGGAGCAAAGGGCACTCCAGGTGATCAGAATATAGATGCAAATGTTGAAAATAAAAATTAACTATATTAAATTTTTTCATTTATTTTTCATAGTTTAGAACTCTAAAATAATTATCATGAGTTATAAGAGGTTTGGATCCTGGTTCAGTCTTTTACATGTGACTGTATCTTTATCATTTTGTAAATAAATATATAATATATTAAACACTGAAGAATTTCTTATGATTCACTATACACACATCACATGTCTCCCGTAAAATCTGTGAAAGGACAGGTGCAATGGATGTTTCTAGAAAAATTAAAATTGTCAAAAACTAGAAATGAATATTGCATTTAATCAATCATCTATCAATGTATCTTGCACGTAATTTTTATTGATTTATTTTGAGACAGAATTTCACTCTGTCTCCCTGGGTAGAGTGTCATGATGGCATCATAGCTCACAGCAACTGCAAACTCTTGGTCTCAAGCACATCTCCTTACCTCAGCCTCCAGAGTAGCTGGACCTGCAGGTGCCAGACACAATGCCCTGCCATCAGGAGTCTCACCCTTGCTCAGGTTGGTCTTCAGTTCCTGAGCTCAAGCGATACTCCTGCCTTAACCTACCAGAGTAGCAGGATTATAACCATGAGCCACCATGCCTGGCCTTCACATACAGGTTTTTGATGTCTCGCTTAAGGGCCAGCATTAAGTAAGCCCTCAGTATATTCCTCTGGCATTGGCAAATAAATTAATAGAATAATAGATGAAGAATCAATGATAATCATTAATACTTGCATAAGAGAATACATATTTTTTCAAATTGAAGTTCTTTATTAAAAGCATTTTAAATAGTATTTTTCTCAATTTTACAATGTAGCTCCTTCCATAACCTCAACTTTTGTTTTTATATGAAAGTATTTATACTTTCATTATGTCAATGTATGTAATTATATAGGAAATGTAATATAATAAAGTATTTCACATAAATTAGATTTCCTATAGAACATAAGATATAGATTTCCATAAAATGGGATATCAATCCTATGTGATTTACTTAATAGAATGCTAATACAATTTGTGTAGATTCTAATCATGAAAAAACATTTAAGTTTTAACTCCTTTTTATATTTCTTTTCTTTCCTTACATTTAAGAATAAGATTTTAATTTTCCAGCATTATACATGTACCAAATTTAAAAATATAGAATATTATTCTAATGTGTATGTTTGTGTTTAAAAATATTTTCCTGGCATAATTTACTTACTTAGTTCATGATAAAATGACATAACATTAATCATTAAATATATCCTCAGGAATAATCCAAAATAAATAACTAATCCTTAAAAATAAAATAAATCCTGAAAATTTTGGTGCTGTGGGAAATCGTATGGTAGAAATTCTATTTAATTTAACTGCCCACTGTTACTTTATATGAATACATTTTCACAAACTAATTGCAAGAATTTAAGAAGCTATCTATTTGATACTTACAAATCTCAGTCTTACAGTTTGTTTGTGCTATTTTGAGAGACCATGGATATTTTTGTTAAATGTGTTCCCTCTGTTAAGGCACTGGATGTCAGGCTGTTCTGTCCTTATTAATCCATTCACATCAACAGAAATAACTATTTTTAGTATTAATGTGGATCTTCATTGATTTTTAAAGATGTGCTTGTATTTTTATACAAGTTATCCAGGTAATATGCAGTATTTGTGAGCTGTTATATTTTTAAATAAATTAGTACCTTATTTTTAATATAAATAATATTTGTTACTAATGAGATACTAAGGAATTTATTTTTAAACACTAATTCAGGCACCTGTGTTTCACCAATTAACAGTTATTTTCAGAGAATGTTAGCTCTTTGAAGAATCGATGCGTCACTCACTGCCGTTATTATTATTGTTACCACAGCTTCTGAACAAACCCAATGGGTTTTTTAATCTTTCTCTCAGCTATGAAAACATGGGTTTTATTCAATAATCTGAATTTATATAGTGCTACTACACTGCAAATTCAAAATGATACTTATAGTGCATACTTATAAAGAAAACATCATCTAGTTTTGAATATGCACTATTATCAAAAGATAGTGCTAATATTAATGATCATTTTTATTATTTCTATTTTTATGATTTTTAATGATCATCATGTAATAATAACTTTCTATTCTCTGGGCATTATGAAATGTGCATAATATATATGATTTCCATCGATAATTCTCAATAAGCCTGAAAACTAGAAAGATACTATTATCTTAATATTATGGATAAGGAAACTGTGTCTTAGAAATGTGGTGGGTCGTATCCACAGTCATAAATCTGAGATGCAAGGGAGTTCTGTGACTCTAGACTTCCTGATTTTTCAGGGTCCCTATACTTTATTGATCATATTGCCTCAACTTCTGAAACCTCATTTTTGTCCTGACAAACTTGGTAAACTTTTTATTTACAAATCACTATTCTGTCTAAATAAAAGTCAGACTTGCCTGAAGCGTGTCCTTGTGTGGAACTCTGAGGTTCTAGAACATCACTACTCAATATTGGACAATCCTAAGAGGAATCACATCTTAGCTGTTTTCACGTATCGTCTGTGAATGGAACCCTGAACCATCTCCAAGATCTATCATTTGATCTATCTCTTTTGGCATATTATGCTAATTAGAGTTACTGAAAACCTTATAGTGACATGCCTTACAGTGACTAATGTATCTTATCGCAAGAGCGTGAGGACTTAAGACCAAAATGAAAGGCTGAATGCAGTCACACTAACTTTTAGTCAACAGTTAATACTCAAATGAAAACAGTTAATACTCAAATGAAACAAGTTTTAGATGTAATTATGACTTGGATTGATTAGTCTACAATAGATTAGAATGAATTGCAGTCATCGACTTGGAGCATTGTTAAAATAAATGGATCGGTTATGCCGCCTAACACTGACCTTAGCATTGATGAGTAGAATTGGTCAGCATTACAAATGGCAAAGATTCAGAGTTTTTCTCGAATAAAAGGTCTCAGTTTATAGACTCCCAGTGACTATGGCAATTAACTTAATATGCTTTGGTTTTCAAAGAATACTTCGTTATCGTGAAATATAGCTTGATACTAATTTATGTTTCACGTATATTTAATTTTTCTTTAATATATATCTTAAAACAATAATCAATTTTACCCTCTATTTTCCAAAATTTTGTTATGAAAATTATGGAAGGCACAGAAAGTTTGACTGAATTTTATAGAGTATACATTTTTCCATGTACGTGCAACTTACATACTAACTTTAATATTGTGAAATATTTGCTTCTTCTTTCCACCCTCTATTAATCAATCATTACTTCTTTATTAGGATATCTTTTAAAGTAAACTATTGCTTCAGAATACTTCCTCCTAAATACTTCAGCATGATCATATATTTTTTTTTCTGTGAAAATACTATTTAGTTGACTTCAGCATTTCCAGGGAATATGAAATAAAACAAGAAACTTACATAGTTTTGCTATTGTTATCTATTCATTCCTTCAAATTAATGCATCTAGGGTGCTGTCATGATTTATAAGTAATAGGCTTGTACAAAGGAAATGACTGTTGTTGTTTCTGCCCATGCATAACATGTCTAAATTAAAAACACTCTTGTAAACTGGAGATGCTGTCACCTTTTCTGTAGCAGAGTGAGCAAATTTAATTCATAAATCCTTCAGCGGTGAAGCCTCAGACCTCTTTCCTAAGCACCCACATGCTCGTCTTAGAAATCTTTTAATTACCTTCTTCCTCTGCAAGTGAGATGTTTATGGCAATGGACAGGCGTATATGGCAGGGGTCTGCAATGTCTTTGTGTGACCTCTGAGACACTAACACAGCAGAAATAACTGCTGAGAATTTCAAACACTTCAGGTTTTGATCAAAAGAACTCCACTGGAGGCAGTTAAATAAAATATAACTGAACATGTTCAATTGAAATTATTTCTGCCTAAAAGAAACTTTAGTTGCATTAATAAGATCATGCTTTCCTCTGCACTTTTGAGCTTTCATTGAAGAAAACTGACTTTTGTTGTTTGGTTTTTTATTGCCCCGTTTGATTAGTATTCCAATTTGATAACTACAGCTTTCATTGTGGCTGGATTTTTGCTCTTTCATTTAGCAATTTCTACTGATGCCTTAAAACATGCAGTAATTCATTTATTCCTTTATTAAAAGGTGTCAGCCCCTAATGTGCACAAATCAACGTGATAGTTACTATGGAGATAAAAATAAACTACCCTTAAGGATCTTATAGTTTTTAAAATCAACACACAAGTAGTGACTTATAAAATCTTCAGTTACAATATATCTTTGCAATAATCAACCAGTCATTGTAAGCAATAACAGTGCCTACGTATGGAAACAATTTTATTTTTCTTTATGAGATGAATATGACTTTTTTAAGTTGAAATTTATATTTGAGAACAATAAAATGTCTAATTCATTTTTCTTTTCCTTTCAGGGATTTTCTATTATTTATAAAATACTTACACACACATATATATGTAAAATAAGCTTTCACTTACTAATGACATCCTTCTTCTGGTGGTAACTAGAAGTACCAGATTTCTCAGGAGAACTGTTTCAACTAGGGGCAAATCCTAGTTGGCTGAGTCGTTAATGGTAAGATATTCCCCTTACCAAAGTGACTGTTACAGTTATGGACAATTAAAATATTTGTTGGCTTTTGCAAAAGAGAAATGTTACATATTTCGTGGGATGTGACCACAGGTGACCTCCACTCTGCCCTTTGAGTACATTTTAAGTCCTGTATTGATAGGTAAAAGTATGGACATCTCATTCAAACAAAAATAAACAAGAAGCTTTCAACTGGTGGGGAAAGCCTATGAAAATTTAGATCAATATACAGTATATTTCCAATTTGAAAAGTCCTGAGAACTTTGAGACATCCTAATTTATTGACCCTTAAGGCCTCCTTCTCCACCTGAGTTTCAAGGTGTATTATTTCTCCCAGAGTGCAGTTTCTACATCTGTACCCCTAAAATGTCCACTGACTTTGCACTTGATTCCAAACACCCCAATAGTACATGAGTAATTATCCTTCACTACTTTATTGTGTTTATTTTTGAATATTTTATTTTTAATTATTTATGTTCACAATGCCTGTACGTATTCATGGGTTACATGTGATATTTTGATACAAGTATAGTATGTGCAATGATGACATCAAGGTAATTGCTATATCTATCATCTGGAGCATTTATAAATTCTTTGTGTTATGAACATTTTAAATTAACTCTTTAATTTATTTATTTATTAATAATAAAATAATATAATATAATTAATAAATTAATAATAAAATAAATTATTATTTATTTATTTTTGTTATTTTAAAATAACAATAAATTATTGTTAACTACAGTTATCCTATTGGGCTACTGAATGTTAGATCTCATCCATTCTAGCCACCTGTATTTTTGGAGCATTTAACCAACCCTTTTGATCTCCCCTTCCCCACTACACTTTCCAGCTTCTAGTAATCATCATTCTACTTTCTAGCTCTGATTTTTTACAATTTTTAGTTCAAACATATACATTAGAAACCATGAAATTTGTCTTTCTCCACCTGGTTTATTTTACTTAACATAATGCCCTCCCACTTCACCCATGTTGTTGCAAATAACGGATTTCATCTTTATATGTGTAAATAATATTTCACTGTGTATATGTACCACATTTTATTTATCCATTCATACATTGATGAACACTTAAGTTGATTTCATATCTTGTTTATTGTGAATAGTGCTGCAATAAACATAGGGGTTCAGATATCTATTTGATATACTGATTTCTTCCTTACTTCTTTAATATCTGAGTCCAATAATCAGGCTAATCTGAGGTAATTTAACGTCTCCCTCAGTTATAGAATGCAGATTTTTATCAAAGTACAATAAGGCAGTCATTGGTGCACCATAGATTCAAAATCTTACATGGTAGGCTACAAAATTAATCTCATAAAAACTTTCATTGAGAGGAAATAGTTTAGTCAAATTATCTAAATGATATAACTATACTTTTACTTGTATCTCTTAAGAACATTAAAATTCATATGATTTATAACGTACCAACTTACTTCAGTAACTACATTTTCCTCTTGTTACTTTAATTCTCTCATCTCTATGGTCCCTACTTTTCACACCTGGCGTTGACCTTTCCTTTTTATTCTACAGATGGAAGCAAAGCAGAAACAAAACATACTATATCTCTGCCTCTGCAGCTCTCCCTTGGGAATGGAAAAGCACTTTTGGATACACTTTTATTTTGCTTTTTCTCCATACTTCTTCAGGAATTTTCTCAGTCTTGCAACAACACCCCTCCCTCCATTTACCATTTGTCATAATTGAGATTTATAAAGTTATCGAGCAAAGTGAGTTGATGGTCAATATTCTTGTCAAATAATTAGAATTAATTAGACAGATACTGTGTTTCTGTCAGACAAAATAAAACATTCATGGTATGCTCTGATGAAAGTTTAGTAATGGCGACAGGAGGCAAGATGGTGGACTAGAAGCTGCCCAGGGGCACCACTCTAAGGGAAGGATCGAAAGTTATAGGTGGATGCCCACCTACTGATGGTTCTTTGTGGAGAGATCACCGGTAAATCATCAGAGAAGTGAGGGAGGGAAAATCCAAATGAAGGAGAAGGTGAGGAGGTGATCCACTCGGCAATGTTGGGAGGTACCTAGGGGAGGCACCCACATGTGGGCAAGGACAGGAAGGAGCAGGGGACTGCACAGTCCCCTTTTCGATACTGCAGCCCGAGCTACTAGAGAACCCAAACCACCATCTCAGACTTCTGGTCTGATCAAGGAGCAGTTTGGAATCTGCAGTAACATTGCACTGCAGAGTGAGCACTGAAGGCATGTACTGGCTTCCATACCTGGTCGCTGCAACAGAAGCTATTCTGATATCTCATCTCTAGAGCAACCCTGCCCCTGAGGCTTCTGTACTGCACCAGGACCCACAACATGACTCCTGAAGGTCCTGCGCTACCCCTATCCAGCCCCACAGCTTCACCCCAAGGCTGCTATCCCTGCCTGTGGTCTACTGGTTGACTTCTCCACCAGAGACCTTGCAGCCATGAGCCACTATTGGCCTAGACCCACGGAGAGTGAATAAACTTATGATCACTACGTGCATAACCCGGCTTAGATAACTTTGACTAGCCATAACTGCCACCAGTGTTGGGAGACTAGGTCAGCGAAATCTCCCACAATATCAGACTCCATGGGGACGAAATCGCTCAGTCTCCTAGACAACCTTCCAAAGGCAGTGTTGGGAACCATCTACCACCCAACACAGAGATCATCCAGCATTAGTGTAGGCTACGACAATCACAGAGAAATGGGACAATACAAAACAGCTGCATTACAGCCTCACAGTGTGTCTGCCCCTCTCCTGATGAGTCAGTCTTCTAGAGAAGGTCACAGAAGTGCCATCTAGGAACCTCTCTTTCTTTTCACTAAGTAGGAGAATTTCAAGCAAAAAGATAACAGGCGCACAACAAATCTAGCTACCCTGATCTGAGGGAATGAGTTCCAAATGAGAAGAAACCAGGAACAGAATTCTTGCAACATGAAAAAAAAATTAGTTCGACACCCTCAAAGGATCACAATTTTTACAGAAATGGAGTCTAGCCAGAAGGAACTTGTCAAAATGTCAGAAATGGAATTCAGAACATAGATGGCAAATAAGATAAATGGGACTGAAGAGAAAGTTGAAAATAAACACAAAGAAAACCAAAAAATATTACAGGAAATCAATGAGGAAAAAAAGAAAAAAATTACTAAGGAGCTAGACATCATAGGAAAGAAAAAAAAATTCTTAAAGTGAAAGTTCCATTTATAGAACTTCAAAATATAACAGGAAGCTTCAGCAATGGGCTAGACCAAGCAGAAGCAGAAGGAAGATGCTCAGAGTGTGAAGATAAGAATTTTAAACCAATGCAATCAGTGAAAGATGCAAAAAAAGAAAAAAAAGAATAAGGAAGAACGAACAATCAGTCATGAAAATATGTGAGTATCTGAAACAAGCTGACATACTATCTATAGGTAAAACTGAAGGAGAAGAAAAAGCAAACAGCATGGAAAATCAATTCATGGGAATTACTGAGAAAAATTTCCCTGGTATTTTCAAAGATTCAGATATTCAGACACAAAATAGTCATTGACCACCAGGAAATCATAGCAAATGGTGTATCTACAAGACAACATGGTGAAAGTCAAAATGAAAGAGAAAATTCTGAAAGACATAACACAAAAGCTACAACTAACCTACTGAAAAAATAAAAAAAAATTAAAAAAACACACACACACCAGGCTTCTCAGTAGGCCCCCATTTTAAATCTTCTTAAATGGAACAATTACCAGCCAATAATTTTGTAGCCTTCCAGACTAAGTTTCACAAATGATGGAGAAATAAAGAATAAAGTTTTTCAGAGAAGAAAGCACTATGGAGATTTTTCACTCCTGAAAAAATATGACACACTGTCTTATACACACAACACACAATAAACAACAAGGCAATGTATAAACACCTGAAAGATAAAGCGCAGAGCTCTTACAAAACAGTAACACAAGCTCTAAAACAGAATAGGAAGGTAGTATCCAACGTGATGAACAGAAGAGATACAGGCTGGCAGATGGAGGTGTCTACTTCTCTTTAAGTATTACATTGACTGTGTAGATTTTCTTCATATTTACAGGAAGAGTTTGGTAATTTCTCCTTTATATTTTTGTATTTATATTATGACATTTATCCTATCATAATATTGTTGACTTAATTTTATATCTCCAGATCCAGATTTTGAATTCTTTGAAGAGAGGAATTTTCTTCTACTATTTTCTTAATCTATGCACCACGTTGAAGACATGACACATAGAATATATTCTTTAAATATTCATGGAACATACAGAAGCTGCATTCAGATGAACTCTTTACTTTTCTCATATGGCAATACATAAGAATTTTAAAATATAACTTGTTAATATTCAGTGTAACTCAATCCAGATCAGGGCCTAAAGTTCATTTTAATTGCCTTTCATAACTTAAGATGCCAAATTAAAGCTACACTGTTCTTTTATTTCATTCAAAACAAATTTTATGATCACGATGAAGATACTTTAAGAAGGTAAAAAAGGCTCAGCGCCTGTAGCTCATTGAGTAAGATGCCGATCACATACACCAAGGCTGGCAGGTTCGAGCCCGTCCCAAACCTGCTAAATAACAATGACAAATGCTACCAAAACTAGCTGAGCATTGTGGCAGGTGCCTGTAGTTCAAACTACTTGGGAGGCTGAGACAAGAGAATCGCTTAAGCCCCGGATTTTGAGGTTGCTGTGAGCTGTAACACCAGGCACTTTACCAAGGGCAACATAGTGACACTCTGTGTCCAAAAAAAAAAAAAAGAATATAAAAATATGTGCTAATTTAGCCTTGCATTAAAAATAAAAGTTTGTTGAGATGTTTGTCATGACAGTGTGCTGAATTTTATCTAATGTTTTTTTCTGCTGCTCCTGAGATGATCATATGGTCTTTGTTTTTGCTTCTGTTGTGAAGTGTATCACATTTATTGATTAGAATATGTTGAAACCTGGCTGGGTGCCACGGCTCACGCCTGTAATTCCAGCACTCTGGGCAGCCAGGGTGGGTGGATCACCTGAGCTCACAAATTCGAGACCAGCTGGAGCCAGATAAAAAGAGCCAGGCATTGTGGGTGAGAGCTTGTAGGCCCAGCTACTCAGGAGGGCGAGGCAGAGGCTCTCCTGAGCCCAAGAGTCTGAGGTTTCTTTGAGATATGATGTCAAGGCATTCTACTGAGGGTGAAAACATAAGACTCTGTCAAAAAAAAAAAAAAGAATATGTTGAACCATCCCTGAATCCCTGAAATGTTATTGAATTTGGTTTGCGAGCAGTTTTTTGTTGATTTTTGTACCTGTGTTCACAAAGGATGTGGGTTTGTAGTTTTCTCTTTTTCTTGTTTCCTTTCCTGGCTTTGGCATCACGGTGATACTGACTTCATAAAATGAATTAAGGAGAATTCTTTCCTTCTCAATGTTATAAAACAGTTTCAGTAGAATCGGTACCAGTTCTTCTTTGTAGGTCTGGTAGGATGTAGCTGTGAATTCATCTGTCTGGGGCGGTTGTTCTTGTGAAATATTTTATTACAGCCTCTTATCTAGCTGCTCATATTGATCTCTTCAGGATTTCTATTTATTCTTGATTCAGGCTAGGGGTGTGTGTGTTTCCAGGAATTTATATGTTGCCTTGATGTCTTCTAATCTGTGTGAGTAGAGTTTTTTGTAGTATTCACAGATTATATTTTGTAATTCTGTGGTATCAATTTTATTATTATTTTTTTTTTATTATTTGTCATTGGGCTTATTTGAGTCCTTTCTTTTCTATTTCTGGTTAACCTTACTGGTGGTCTCTCAATTTTCACTTTTCAAAGAACAAACTTTGTGTGTTGGTTGTCCTTTGTATCATTTTTCTTTTTAGTTTTTTTATTTAGTTCTGCTCTGAACTTTATTGTTCATTTTGCCTTTGGATTAGGTTTGTTTGTTTTTTCTAGTTCCTTGAGATTTGACTTTAGCACATTAATTTATGAATTTTCTGTCTTTTGAATGTAGGCATTTTGGCTATAAACTTGCTCCTTAGGGCTACTGTAAGTGTTGCCCCTAGATTTTAAAATGTATGTCCCCTTTGCCATTTAGCTCAAGGAATCTTTTAATTTCCATAATAATTTCACAATCGAGCCAAAGATGGCTCAGTAGTAAGTTGTTTAATTTCCAGCGACTTGGTGTATATTTGAACATTTCTCTTGGGATTTAAGTCTAATTTCATTCCACTGTGGTCTGAAAAAATACATATTACAATTTTGATTTTTTGAATTTGCTGAGAATTGTTTTCTCACCTAAGAGAGATCAATCTTGCAACACATCCCATCTGCTGAGAAGAATGTATGTTCAGTAGTTTTTGGTGGGATGTGCTGAAAATATCTATCAGGTTCATGTGCTTTAAAGTCACAAAGCAAAATTTGGAAGTTACAAGAACTATAGATAAGTTTGTTGTTTTTAACAGTTTATGTACAAATTAGCTGAATGTTCTAAACAATGTGAGCTCCTACAAATTTTATATAACTTCTAAGTTTTTAATCAAAATTCTAGATTAAAATAGTATATGTGATCCTTTTTGTTTTATAATCCATTTCCCCTAATACTCAATGAAGAAGTATTTAAGTCTAAAACTATAAATTGCATTTGAATAAGCACAAAAATATACACAAAGAAATGATATCTTTAATAAAAAATCTTGGTTTTTACAGTTAACTTAGGTTTTTCTTTATAAGAATGTAAGGCTTTTTCTTAAGACATTCCAAATATGTTTTATGTTAAATTATATAAAGCAAAGTAAGTATACCCCATGATTTAATGAATATGATTATGCATGTCTTAGAAGGCATTTCACTCTTTATTTTTACTTTAAATAAAAATATTGTAAGTATTATTGCAGAAAATTAAGTGTATTGAATAAGCAGTTAGATATGTATTCAACTAAAAATGATTTTGAGTAAATATATAGATTTTACGAGATATTTTGCTATACAGATGCTAGTGTTAGCCTAATAGAGTAGCATTTACACTTGGCAGAGAAAAAATCAATTTACAGTAATCACTTTGATCCATGTTTTTTAATTTATATGCTAAGCAGATAACCTGAATGGATTGTGATTATCAAACAAATGGTTCCTTATTATTAATATTTTTCTAGATTTCAGATGGTTGTTCATGTCATATAATCCATTGTTTTAAACTAGGTAAATGGTAGCTTTAAATATTCAGCATAAAAATGTAATGAAAATCATACCATATATCTCTAATATTTATGCAAAGATCATATCAGAATAGTATATTACCTCAAGTTCTTTTTAATATTTACTGCGGAAAGCAGTTATGAACTCAAAAATAAATAGCTTTTTTTTTAAGAGGCGGAGTCTTGCACTGTCACTCAGACGGAAATGCAGTGGCTCACTTATGGCTCACTGTAACTCCAGCCTCCTATGTTTAAGAAATCCTCCCACATCAGAATACTCTCCAGTACCTGGGACTACAGGCCTGTACTGAATTTGTCTAACTTTGTTTCCTGTGATTTGTAGAGACAAAATCTCACCATGTGACCCAAGCTGGTCTCAAACTTCTTGCCTCAAGCAACTTGCCTTTCCTACTCTTCCCAAATATTAATACAAATATTAACATGTATTAATATAAAACATAAACTAGAAACTTTTAGTATTGATTTTATGAAATAAACTATTAATCTATAGTAAAAAGCTATTTTACGTGGCGTGTTTAAGCACTTTTTTAGCTCCATTTTATTGTGACTTAGGCAAACAGAGAGACATTATTTAGAAATATCCATTTTGATATTAGAGAGAACAGGGAACAATTATAGAGCAGCATCTTTGTGTGTGCATTTCAAAATAACTTTAAATGTAAAGCAGAGTCATGAGTAGCAGCAATTATAATAACATCAAGGCATATTAAGCATGGTTTTAAAGATAGGTGGTAGTTTTAGAAAGAATCAGTGTATCAAATCATTAACAGAGATAATCACTAGGCAGATCTAAATGTCTTTACTGTTTTTTTCATTACTTTATTAGCTTATCTTGAAAACCAAGATGTAAAGGACCAACAACAATAAAACTCCAGGTTGTTGTTTTCACCAAAATATTTTGTTACATTGTCAATTTAGGTATTTTCTGCTTAGTGTTATAGCATTAAGCATCCTTGGAACCTGAGGAGTTTATCTTGCTATGAGATGCTGAGATTAACTAAGTTGAAGTTTATAATTATTGATAATTATTTTAAATTGCAGGGATAGTTTTAGATCTTAGTGTCTCCCAGTATGTTTCCATTAAGATCCAGCCCCAACCAGTATCATTTACTATTTTAGAATGGGATAAATATGCACCTTATCTCTGCCTCCAAGATTTCTTTAGACCCTGGCTAAGGAAGATCTTCCTAAGTACACATAATAATTAAAGGGTCCCGTGATACAGAGATGACTATCATTTTTGAAGGCTAGTGTGATTCACATTTAACAATGAATTGAATTTTAAGTAAATACTTTGTGAATGTTACACAGTGTGATACTCAAAACAAATTACCAAAAACATGTTTAGTAGTATGTATACATCTTTTCTTAATTTCCTATTTTTTCAAATATTAAAAATATAGCAACACAGTCATTTGATTGAATTCATTATCATCTAATAGCCCACTGAAAACATTATACTAAAGATTTGGGGAGGTTTTGATCCTTAGATGTGACAAAACCAGCTGATCCCTCCCCTTAACAGAGAGTTTCCTGTTCATAAACTGATATCAGCGCTTTGTTAATATATGTCTCCTAATATCTCTTGTCCCAGTGAACACAAATTGTGCTTTTCTCCTATAATCCTTTCATAAACTGCTTGAGATTTGATTGACTATTATGAGTTTAAAAGCACTGAGACCTTTCTTTTAATTTAAACATATATGAGTCTCTTGGTTTTCTGTTTGTTTTTTGTTTTTCAAGTGGTGCTGTTTGTTTTTTAGCTTGATCATGGAAAACAAAAACTTAACAAAAACTTAACTTGCTAAGTTAACTTCACAAAAACTTAACATCCCAAGAACTGAAATGAGTATAAAGCGTTGTCTTATGATCAATGAAACACTCAGCAGGTGATTCTCATATATAATATTTTTATTCACCCAATCATCTCATTATCATTTCCATCTATAAATCTCTTAAACATTGCAACCTGACTGGTTCCAAAAGTCTTTTCCCCACCCTGCTCCTAAATATGCCTCTTTCACCTTTTTCTTTTCCAATAAATGGCAACCACACTGTTCCAGTGATTCAATCTGAAATGTGCATCTTCAACTTTTGTCTCTCACATCGTAAACCCAGTTCATCAGAAAGACTCTTAGGTCTTCCTGGAGAGTACGTTCGGAACCCCATCTTCTCACCAAATCTGTTGTTACCCCTGTCCAATCTATCGATCACTCATTAGATACCTAATATGCAGGACTTGAATGACAAAGTGACAGTAACATTGCTGACCTCTTCTGCTGTGGATAAAACAATAAAACAAATCATATACAAATACTTTTGACCATGAAACAGGTCATGAGAGATTTTCTCCTCCTTTCTACATATTTTGTACACTTTGGCCTTTTAAAAAGGAAAACTAGAAGTTAGCACTTGACACAATTTGATAGTTGGTTTCACATTTTATTCAGAATTTAAAGCAAGCCTTATAAAGGACCCATGAGTGGGACATCAACCAGCTCTCACTGGGATCACACCTCTTTGGACAGTCTCCTGGCTGCCCTTCAACATGACAAGGATACTCCTTCCCTTTGAAATGCTCTTCTCCCTATTTAAAAAGCTCTCCTTCCTGCTGTTTTCAGGCATCCTGGCCCCCAAATACATATTTTTTTCATTGAACTTACTGCCACCTTAGATGTACAAATGTATTTCTTTTATCTGTAGTCTTTCTACGGGATCCTACCAAAAACAAAGGTCCAAAGAAAAACACTTTTTTATAGTTATATGCCTGATTGACAAAGAGAAGCTTAAACAATACATTGAACATGGTTATAAATGAAGAAATAAATGCAATATTAATATAACATTCAAACGAAGTACACAACAAAAAGAGAATCCTTTAGAAATTACATGTTTTTACCTTCTTAAGTATAAAATTATTTGCATATATCCTATATGTTCTTGTGCCATTTATATTTAAATGTATGATGTACATTGGTCATTTATAAAGAAAATGAATAATTGCATATTTCCTCCCCAAACAGGTTGCCATTTCTCTCCTAACAAATTTTACAAATAGATTCAAACATTTAAGAAATTATGCCTGAATGATTTCAGTAATTTTAAAAAAATTATAAAGAGATTATTATTAATTACAACTTGCACAGATAATGAAAATATTCAGAGAATTTTCCTTTTAGTGTATGAGATATTGCTGTGAATCTCTGCTGTATGATTGCTGTAGCCAATATGTGAATTGTATTTATGGTCCTACAGAGAACTGCAAAGTAAATGCTTATCAACTTTAGCATCAATCACTACAAGTTTCAATAGAAAGAATCATTGCTTGATGAATCGCATCAGGCTGTAAGTTGATGATAAAGGTGAAAATTTTAGGGTTAGAATGTTAAGAGCATGATATTCTTTGCCGTGTGTAAAAATAAATGAAGATGTAGATTATGTCTACTTTCATACATGGGGTGACACATTTGGTCAAGACATTAGTTCAAATACGAAAATGTTTCATTGAGTTGTATGCTGCAGTGAAAGGCAGTTATAAATGAAAAAGGTGAATTTAGAGATTTCAAGTTGCATTTTGTCTCTCTGACTCCTTCCTGCAGAGTCTATTTTGCCTTTCAGCACCTCAACATTACACTGAGAGCATGGGATCAAACTAAGGAGATGTATGGGCATTCAAAAAGAGATGAATGAGTGGATTTAGAAGTCAAAGCACAAGGATATATGTGACATGACTCGAGATGGGTTCAGACCTCTAAATGACAAGGAAAGGATGAGTTTCAAAGACTGAAATGATGTTCATTAGAAATATAAACACTGCCACGGCCAGCTTGATGTCAAAACACATTACGGCCTACTTGAAATCTAGAGTATTTATCCAACTAGTAGTAGAACATTTGCTTAGATTTTAAACCTTATGTTTAATACATGATAATCATGGGTAATAAATTTTTCACAAATTATATTTCGCTTGACAGTCAGGATGATTTATTAGGCTCATGAATTCATTTAAAATTCAATACCTCTGAGTGCTGCATCACTGAACTTTATAAGCCAGATTTTCCCACAGAGTAAGTTGCTTTGCAAGCTCCTATGGGCCTATTAAATTAAGTTCTTCAGTAGATTAAATGCTTCCCTAGTGTTTTAAAGAGTTAATATATCCAACCTGGGGAAGTACCATATGAGTAACATGAAAAGTTAGCAACATGTCATTTTGTTTCAATCAAATAGCATTCTCTTTCTTTGCATACCTCATTTTCATAGTTTTTTTTGTTGTTTGTTTTTGTTTTTTGGTTTTGTAATAATGGGCATAGCCATATTTTCAGGCGAGCAAAATGGATGACTTCTTGTTGTTCTGTCTGTCACTGAGAAATCTTTTCGCAAATGTTTTTCCCATTCTCTACTTCCATCCTTGCTATTATCAGTGTAACTTTGCCTCCAGGAATTGTGGAATCAGGTGAATACTAAATAAAGACTAGGTTCTGTTTGCTTCCTAGGACTATGGAGTAGGAAAAGAGTGTTAACTACTGACTAGTTTCTATTTGTAAACACTTGCCCACTCAGGTGTTGATAGTCGCTTGGGTTGTTGTCGCATCTTTGCAATCGTGAGTTGCGCTGTTATAAACATTCTAGTGCAGGTGTCTTTTTAATAAAATGTAATTTTGTCCTTAGGGTAAAAATCATCCAAGTTATGGGACTGCTGGATCGAATGGTAGGTCAACTTCCGTAGAAGTTGTTCTAGTTTGCAGTCCCACCATCAGTGTATGAACGTCCCCATCTCTTAGCATCTACTGTAGTATTTGTTGTTTGGGGACTATTTTATAAAAGCCATTTGCACTGGAGGTAAGTGGTATCTCATTGTGGTTTTGATTTGCATATCCCTGGTGATGAGACATAGTGAGGACTTTTTCATACATTTGTAGGCCATTGGTCTAACTTTTGTTGAAAAGTTTCTGTTCATGTCTCTTATACACTTTTTTATTTTTATTTTTTATTGTTGGGGATTCATTGAGGGTACAAAGAACCAGGTATTTTACACATCATAATTATTTTGTTTTCTTCTTGCTGATTTGCTTCAGTTCTTTGTAGAGTCTCATTATCAGCCCTTTATTGGATATATAACATGCAAATATTTTCTCCCATCCTGTAGGCTGTCTATTCACTCTGACGACTGTTTCCTTGGCTGTGCAGAAGATTTTGAAATTGATCAAGTCCCATTTGTTTATTTTTACTGAAGCTATGGTTCCTTTCAGTGTCATAAATTCTTTGCCTGGGCCAAAGTCTTATAAGACTTTTCCCAACTTCTTTTTTGCTTTTTTTTGAGACAGTCTCACTTTATTGCTCTGGGGTTGAGTGTCATGGCATCAGAGTTCACAGCAACCTCAAACTCTTGAGCTCGAGCCATCCTTTTGCTTCAGCCTCCCAAGGAGCTGGGACTATAGGCACCTGCCACAACAACCGGCTATTTTTTTTAGACACAATGTCTCACTCTTGCTCAGACTCCAGAGCTCAAGCAATCCACCCCTCTACGCCTCCCAGAGTGTAGGATTACAGGCATGAGCCACCTCGCCTGGCCTAACTTTTTCTTCTAAAATTCTTATTGTTTTATGCCTTCTGTATAAGAAAATGCCCTTTACCTTCATAAGCATGTTTTACATTTGTAAAGAAAAAGCACTTCATCAATTGGCAGGAACTAATGGATTTGCTCCTTATGTTTACATAATTTTACTCTGTTAGAAAACAGAAGCAATAGAAATAAATTTTACCTTACTTTAAATATTATACTCTTTAACATTTTTATACATATAAAGAAATAAAAAATACATTAGGTAATCTATTAGCTATATATTGTGTTTAGATAACAAATAGTTTTTACCACAACAGTTAAAGAAATTAGGAAATAATGAGTGAAGAAATAAAAAAAATCTGCCTTCCCACTTATAACATATTAAAACAAATACATACAAACACCTCTTTGTATAGAGTTACATGTGTATAATTCAGATCTTATGGCCACTAGGGAAGAAGCAGAAATATAATGAAAATTATTTACTATAAACAATAGAGCCATTATACTATCTCACAAAGGCATATCATGTGTATATATTCTTGAATATTGTTGCATAAAATTATTGGGGTGTTCTGAATTATGAGTAATATATTCCTGTCTGGAAATTCTTCTAGCCTTTTGTTTCAGCCTATTTTGTTCTTTATGTGTACACTTTTTTTATGGGAAGTATATTTTTCACTCTTGTAATTCTTCTATAAAAGAAAAAACAATAGTATCACTTTCCTTTTCAAACTCCTCTTTTTCTCCTTAGTCTAGAATAACTCTTTTCTGTACTTTATATCTCAGTCTAAAGCTACACCTGTAAACTAGTTAGATTCTTCTTCTGTGTTCCCCTAATACCAATCAGTTATACACCCCTCATTATACTTTATAGTAAATATGTTTGGTAGCATAATTTCACCTTATGATCTCCATAAAAGCAGTTATTCACAAATAATTAGTACTTCTTAGTATTACAAAACCTAATGATTTAAATTTCCTTAGAATAGAAAACTGATAGATAGTATGTCAAAACAGAATTAGTGAACTATTCAATATTTAAATTCTTTATTAAATATAACAAGTTGATTTCACTTGAATATTTTAAAAATTTCCTGTAGATATTGGAATTTGAACAAGTGTGGCAGGATTTTGGCTAATGTTAATCAAACCAAATGATTTAATATTTTTTTATTTACTAATTTTATGTACTTTAAATATTTGAATTATTTTTGTTTCACTTTTATTTTAAAAAACAATGTATGTTCACAGTAGAAAAGGTAGACTAATACATATTTTTATTTCAAGTTAATATAAAGGTCAAATATTAAGATTACACTGTTTTTGATTCTAAGGTAAAGTTCACGTTGTAGTTAAGTCCTTCACCCAGGGGCGTGCTGAACCCTCCCACTGTGCACATGAGGTGAAGTCCTGCCGATCACCCTCTCTCCTCTCCCCTCCTTTTCTCCTCCCCTCTCCTCCCTCTGCTAGACTATATTTATGTTTTCTCTTTTGTGTGGACATGTAGTTATTTATAGACTGGTCATAAAAGTACATTATAAGCTGAAGACAGTTCTCCCCCATCATAGGGTAACTCTACCCTCCCCATATATGCAATCTAAAATGCACTTTCAAAATAAGTGATTTAATAGATAACTAAAAAAATAATGGTGACCTCATGTTGATTGAAAGGGCCAAGTGGTGGGTCTCTGGGTTGCTGGAGTTGTCGTATGTCTTGACACAGATGTCGGTCACATGGTTGTGTCCCTTGGTAGTGTGATCAGGCTGTGTACTTACCATGGGTGCTGTAGTCTATGTAAGTTATATCTTAGCACAAAAGAATAAAAGTTTCTTTCTTTTTTTTTTTTTTCTTTTGAGACAGAGCCTCAAGCTGTGACCCTGGATAGAGTGCTGTGGCATCACAGCTCACAGCAACCTCCAATTCCTAGGCTCAAGCGAGTCTCTTGCCTCTGCCTCCCAAGTAGCTGGGACTATAGGCGCTCACCACAATGCCTGGCCATTTCTTGGTTGCAGCCGTCATTGTTGTTTGGCGGGCCCAGGCTGGATTCGAACCCTCCAGCTCAGGTGTATGTGACTGGCGCCTTAGCCCATTGAGCCACAGGCGCCCAGCCAAGAATGAAAGTTTCACAGTGTAAGTGTACACAGCTACCTTCCTAGGGAAGAACGCAACTACAACTTGAACCTTAACTAACAAACGCAAACAATGTAACCTAATCCTTTGTATCTTCATATTAATTTGAAATTAAGAAAAGAATTAATAGACCTAAAATCTAGAAAATATAGAAAAATAAATTAAACAAAATGAAAAAAGTACATTATATTATTAGTACTCAGAAATAATTGCTGTTAATATCCCGACACATGTTCCTTCAATTGTTTTTCTTTCCATAAACTTAAATGTAAACAGCAGATTTCCTTTTGACCTTAAATTTTAAAACTTTTATGGGCACGAAAGTTTATTCAATACCTCAAGGGGCTAGTATTCATGTTTGGGATTTATTTTATAGCAGGTTAATGTAAAGTATGAGCTCAAGACAGCATCACGTAGGTTTCATGTTATCATTTTTTTCTATCTGAAATAGTGAACTTGAGTCTAAACTCTATATTAAGAGTAGTTACCAGGAAACAGGCATCAAAGAAGGTGACTATTTGGGGATAAAAAACTTTCTCATAAACTACTTTAGAAGAAGTAAAAGATAAGTTTCCATGTTACGCAGCTGGCAGAACAAGTCTATAAAATTCAAATATTTCATTTTATATAACTTCATTTTTATCTGCAAACTGGAAATATGCATTCCTGCATTACCATATGCATATATGCTCCATATTATGTTACTATTTAAATCCTGCATTTTTTATTTATCATTTTCTATGCCAATATATTCAATCACCTTACTGTTTCATTTTTAATGCGTGAGTAGAATTCTTTATCAGTATGCCTTTTTAAAGAACTTTTTATGAAACGGTTCTGCATAAATTCACAAATTGCAATGTTACAGCAATTCAGGAACTTAAAGTGACTGAAATGTATCCAGTTTTTCTTTAAGTACAATTCACCAGGGCCAGAGATTGGTCTTCTATTGCATATACTTTGCATTCTAAATTTGACCTCCAAGAATTCTATTTAAATATCATCAAATTTAACCTTTTGAAATACAGGACTTGCTTTTTAATGAGAAGTTGGCATTCCTTCCTAAAATGAAACCAAATATACTTTGACAAAATTATTGCACACAGCAACAGGCTTTTATTTGTGTTATGTTCTGCATATTACAAAGATATAGATTCAGCCTAATTTATTTACCCATGAGGGAAAAAAAAAATTAAAGGGAAAAAACACAAACAGCCCTGTTTCAAGTTTAATAATAAAGCAATATACACAGTTCAGGATAAATGTTTCATCCATTCATAAGGATAAATGTTACATAGTTATAATTTACGAAGGTCACATCTCAAACCTTTAGTCTAAAGAAAGATAATGGATAAAAAAATAAGGATGAAATGTCAAATAGAATAATATCCACATTACACATTATGCTGCAATTATTTATTTGAAGGTCAGTTTCCTAAGAGACTGGAGGTAAGTGCCCAGATTTTCATCTTTGCACATGAGGAAGAGAGACAGTCCCTGATATTCAGCAATGTTCAATACACATTTGTGGAAGGGAGGGAGAGAAAGAGGGGAGAATAAAAAGATGAGTGAAGAGAAGGAGGAGAACAAAAGCAAACCCAGAGAAGTCAATGAAGGAAATAGGAAGGAAATGAAATGAGGTAATTGGGGAGAGACTCAATCGAATTGTAAAGTTTTCCAAACAAATTTCTACAGAAATTCGTATTTTATACTTTGAATTATAAGAGCAAGTTTAATTATTTTTAAAAAATGATAGAGTTGAAAGAAGGGATATATTTTTATCTGATGAAGGCATATTATTAAAATTGTTTCCTACGGCAACACTGATAGTTTTATTAAGGTAAGAGAATGATTCCTTTATATCATTTCCCATGATATTGGGATAGCTGAGGACACTTGCATTTCTAACCTGAGTTCACTTCAAGGCTATTTATAAATTGGTACATGATAAACTGTAAAGGAAAACAGTTCTAATATATGACTCAGATAATTACAAAATAAAATCATTTACAAAGATTATTTCCTGTCTGAAGCTTTTCTTGTGGATATTTTGAACCAATAATATTTTCTTCAATAGTCTGTTCAGTAATTCAGAAGAACTGAGAAGGAAATGTATTATTCTGTGTTTCTCTTTACTCAACCTTGAAAATAGGGATGTTAAATTTTATAAATTTTCTGGCATTATTAAAAATTTTGGTGCCAGATAAATCTTCAGAAGAGGATTTACCTTAAATTTACATTTCTTCTGCAATCAAATATATTTTCTCCCAGTCTACCTTGCCAGCTGATTCTGTTTGTAGCAGGAACCTCACTAGGTCCAAAATGAGTCATTGTAATCTTCAGATAGACACTTTATGTTGATGTTAGCTGCTGCTGCTTCAGTTTATTTATTTCACCTTCTATCTTACATCACTTGGAAGCTGCTTTCCTTGTAACCAGATCTCCTCCTGAAATATGAGAGAACGTGGAACATCACAAAGGGTCTTGCTCCCCTACTGAAGTGTCAGGTGCTAAGTTCCAGTTTAGGAAATGAAACACAGGCCCGGAAGAGCTTAAAGAATCAAACAAAGTGCCGTTTGTTAGATAACTTATTTTTAAATCATTACAGCTATCTGAATGAGAACTCAGAATCTAGAAAAAAATTATAGAAGTTTAAAAAAAGTACATTGATTAAGTCAAAATATAACTACTTTACAAAGTCCACTTCTTGACTGATTAATCTTATTGTACAATAATTTTTTATGACTTATTCTGCAAATTATGCTTTCTTAAACAGCCATAACTCTTTTGGCTCATTTTTAACAATTTTGAGCAAATCCAGCATTTTATAAACAATGTTTTATGTATTTTGGACTTTGGCTCTAGTATTCATTTATTAGTATTCATTTTATGCTTTTAATTTGGAGCATCATTTTTAGAAAAAAGACAGCATTTTTATATTTTTTTCCCTAGAATATTTGAGTTACCTAAGAAATTGCCTTAGCTTCTTTTTTACTCCTGAAGGAGAATGACTCCCATTCTGCAAATTGAGCATCACTGGGCACAATTGTTTATAACATCAAAGAATCCTGTTTGTAGCAAAACTTGTTATTACTGTGTAGCATCCAGCTTTTGCCTGGCACTAAAGTTAAAGTAATAAAAAAACTGAGTGAAAATCTCTAGCAGTTCTCCGTGACTCTTTCACAATTCCCTGCTATCTTTGTTTAATTCTAACTAAATGTTTAAAGTTTGTTATAGCCTTGAAGTATAAAATGTACCTAAGTATGGCTCACCCCAAAGAAATGAAACATTTTTAGCAAGAGGTTGGGGAATTATTATATTTGACTAACAATTTATGCTCCAAATGCAGAGAAATTATAGAAAACATTAGAAGGAAAAATCAAAAGTACATAGTAAAAATTTAAAAAATGAGATGAACTTTTTGATAAATACACACACGCAAATGATATATGTGTATGTAGGTCATGGTATCTAGGCCTTCCGATCCCAAGCCTGTCAATTACGGACAGTACGTTGATCTCTATGATAGAATATGCACTAAAACATTTCTATATAACTCATATATCATAACCAGGTTTATTACTAGAAGCTAGAGCATGGCACTGAGCTCCCAATAATTAGCACAAAACTCCTAAAGTACAGAACTTGGTTTGAGTTTTGAGCTACACAAAGTCATACTGACTGAAAGCTTCCCTAGTAACTCCAAGAGATTAAGGAAGAGGAACTTTGAAAAACAAGCAGACCTTGTGTGGTGCTCACTGGTGGAGAGTTTGTATAGGCGTCCTTCAAATAATTTGACAAGGAGGAATGAACATAAAGTGAGAAGGAAGAAATTACTGAACACACGCACAATCTCCACAACAAATGAAACTGTACACGTAAATTCTTCCACATGAAAATAAACTGTTGAATGTCATAACCCTCAAAGTCAACAAGACGATTGTGATTTCATACTAGTGGAATTTATTTTCATTAAATAATGAAAAATTATAAAATAAACATATTTGGAATCCTCTAGGAAGATGAAGACATTTGTTAAAATTATAAACAAAAACAGATGAAAATATGAAAGAAAATTCAACTGAAATATTAACATTTAAATCTGATACATTTAATTTTAAAATTCTTTGATGGGTTAGATACATTTTGTATAATACGTAATGCAAAATATATGAATGAAAAGAACAAAATGGAAAATATTTCAGCAGCATAGCCACAAAAGCAAACAGAATTAAGATAGGGATTACAAATGTAAGGGTTAGGAAGACTAATTTAAAAGCTCTGACATGTATCCAATATAAATTTTAAAATAAGAGAAAAAACAAATTGTTTTTCAGGAGATAAATTTTTATGGCATTGAGGGATGTATTAGCATTTTTTTTCTTTTTTTACCATTTCAACAATTTTATATAGCTGATAACCTTGAAAGGTAAAGGTAGAGACTCTTCCTGAGAAGAAGGCACATAACTTTTCTGATGAGGATGGTAAACATAATCATCTTTTTAGGAATAGAGTTGGGCAGACTTGCTTGAAATACAAGGTTGCTCAGCTGTGACTCCAAAACACAATTTTCACAGTATCCACCTGGCTGTTGTGCATGGCCCCCATGGAATTTGGGGAAGGGGCATAGAGAACGAATCTGAATTTGAAACTCATTCTACCTCTTCATGTAAGTAAGAACAGTCCTTCAATTCTGGACCAAAAGCACCATGTTGTCTGTTAGCACTGATAAAACTGATATCTAACTTCTGAGTTTGAACGTTGAGTAAAATATGAAACCTTGATCATTTTTTTATTATTGCAGTAAAATAAGATTTGAGGGTATAACATTGATAATTTTCCAGCAAAATAAGTGCTATATGGATATAAAGAAAGATTGGAAATATATTCTTTCGTATAATGAAATGATAGTGACCATGCTGTGAACATGTCACAGGACTTCTCCTGACATAGGTAAAGAAAGTGTTTTTTCATCCATTTCTCCTTTTTTTCTTCTTGTAAGAAAGATAGAAGAAAAGCAGCTAATGTAGCCATCTTGAATTACCAGATAGAAATTATCTATTTCAGAGGCTAGAAAACATATAGTGAAAATATCTTTGGTCTCTGTTGATTGAGTACCCAACTAACAGCCCTGATTTTTACTTCCAGATTTTCCTTACATGTTAGTTTCTCCTTTGATTAGTTACTTTAATTTTTTCTGTAATCATATCTAAATCTATCTTATTTTATATACAGAAGAATATAAAAGATAAAGATACATTTCTTGTCGGCTGAGCATCGTGATTTAAGCTTGTGATCTCAATGCTTTGAGGGGCAGAAGCAGGAAGACTGATGGAGGCCATAAACTCAAGATCAGCCTAAGCAACATTGGGAGACCCAGTATCAACAATGTTTTTTTTTTTTTTTAATAAAAGAATAATTAGCTTAACACGGTGGCCTACCAAAAGTTCTAGCTTCCTGAGACTCTATGACAGGATGATAGCTTTGAGATAAGAAACCAGTAGACTCTACTCAATTAAGAGTTATGAAATTCAGCCAAGGTCTCTGATAAGAAATAGCAGAGAAACTGGACAACACCAGCTAGCATCCAGATGGCCACAAAATAAGACCTCGAGTTACCCTTATTACTCATTTTACCTTGCTTTTAATGCATTAGCTTACTAAAAGAAACTCCCACCAGCATCATGACAGTTTGCAAATGCCATGGTAACTTCCAGAAGTTACATTCTATGATTTGAAAAGAGAAGCAACCATGGTTCTGGAAATTCCCTCCTTTTTTCCCAGAAATCTATGAGTAATCTTATTTTATGATGATATAAAATAAGTCGCTGGGCCTCTGTTGTTGGAGGTAGGTGTTCAGAGTAACATTCTTCTCCGTTAACAGAAATATTTTTTAATTTTAGAAGTAAATTGTTTTGATGACAGAATTTTTTCCGGCTGGGTCTCGGGAATTGAAGAATGAATTCACAAATCATAAGCAGACAGGAAAGCTTCCAATAGAATGGAAAGAGTCCTGAATGGTTGGCCATTAGAACCCTGTTGTCTAAGGACTTACATAATTTTTCTCTTTTCCTGATTGGTTCATTCTATAAGCAAAGTAAGGATTCCACATTGCATTAATCACTGTTCTGGCTCCTGACATATCTGGTATTAGAATGCATAGTTTCCAGTTGACCTTTCACCCTTTTCCATGGTACTAATATTTTTCAGTTGACCTCCTACCACTTCTATGGTGTCATATAGTTTATGGTGCAAGGTTCCATTTCTCCTTCCCAGGGACTGTGGCATGCTGATTGGGCAAGTTGTGAGGCTGCGGTCCTACCATTGTTCTATCTCACCAGAGGCCATTTTCCCATCCCTCATTCTTGCTGGCTCTACAAAAGCCCTTTCAGTTCTATCAGGTTTATAGTTAGGTAATAAAATACAGAAGATTTTGAAATACTTTTTAATGAGTATGTGTGAACTTAATTTGTTTTTTTAAAAAATAAAACCCTGGAAAGTCACAACATCTTAATCACTATTGCTCTTGAGAGATAACTGGTGCTCTGCTTATAGAGCAATCCTTCCTTCTGTTTCTTTGTTACTACAACAAACTCGCTTTTGCCTTACTTTATTGGCTCATCCTTGAGTTCTTTCCTGTGCAAAGCCAAGAACTCACTTGGTCTTTAGGGCAGATCCCAGTTTGGGGGTGTAGTTTCAGCATAGGAGTTCAAGGTTGCAGAGATCTATGATCATGCCACTGCATTTCAGCCTGGAAAATAGAGCAGTATCTTATCCCTGG
Source organism: Perodicticus potto (assembly GCA_963574655.1). NCBI lineage: Eukaryota > Metazoa > Chordata > Mammalia > Primates > Lorisidae > Perodicticus > Perodicticus potto. The sequence continues at coordinate 27,794 of CAUYRH010055766.1, forward strand.
GGAGAAAAAAGAAAAATAAGCAAACAGAAAGAGAGATTTTTTAAACATTATTAACAAAACCCATGTAAATTACCTACAAGGCCATGACATTTAGAATATTAACACATATCTCATCACAAATAAGGAAATAGAGCAATAGTATCTTCAAAAGGAATATGAAGACTCAAAGAAGAAAGTAACATCACTAAGCTATAATTAAAGACAGAATAATAAGGATATTTGAGATGTAAAACATATTAACACATTAGCACATAAAAGGCTTTACTAAATGAATTATTAATTACTTTCACCAAAGAAAAACTTAATGCATTGGAAAATCAAGTGACAAATGAAACTATAAGGACTGAGAAAGATCTATAAAATATTATGAAAAGTCCTTTGATTACTAGAAATAATTTAAAAATATATGTTTTTAATTTTTTAAAGAAGTAACATGGGCCCTTTACATAATGTGAATAGAGTGAACGTGATAAAATCATTTAATTTTTAAAGCTTACAGAGGTCCATTGATGTGTTCCTGAGAAGAAGTTTCATTTTAATTTCATAGATTAAGCATCATGCACAGGGATACATGTAAACGACAATACTCTTTCATTATTTCTCACGTTTTCCGTGGGTCAGGAACACAGGTGTGTCTTAACTTTGTTGTTCTGACTCAGAGTCTCAATAAGATTGCAGTCAGATGGGACCAGCCATTGGCTATGGCTATTGTCTTATAAGGATGGATTATCTTTTTCCAAGATGGTTTAGTCCCTTAAGAACAAATCGGTGGTATTTGTTGGTAGGGGACCTCTCAGCTCCTTCTTACGTGAGCTTCTTCAAATGCCTGCCCGTGTGTCTCCAGGACACAGTGTCATGCTTACCCAAAAGAAGAGATCTAAGCGACCAAGACAGAAGCCACAAAGCATTTATAACCAAACAAGTCACAGCATCACCCCCACCAGAGTCTATTGCTCACACAGACCTGTTAGGATTGAGTAAAGAAGGAGAGCAAACAAAGGGGAGAGTTCGAGGGGGTGAGGATCATTAAAGTCCATCTCTGTGGCTGTCCACAAAAAGGTGTTTATATAAACGTGAACATTAAACAAACATGAAAATTAAAAACAATATAATTTTTTGAAACTCTCCTTTACTTTTATTTATATAATATTCGTTGTCTATTTTTTGAGACTTTGGAAAAAAAAATAAGAAGTTAACTGGTGACTTCATACTAAGCCTCAGAGTCCTAGCACTCTGTAATGTCTTATTTGACAATGTGAACATTACTTTCTTGACATTATTCTTACTATTATTGCTTAATATTTCGATGCAGTAATCGTCTGTTTTCTTTTCTGAATGTATTTATCTTCGTTCATTCTTTACGTGGTTTTTGTTTCTAATCCTTATCTTAAACATTGTTATTGTTATTAAATTTTAAGCCTTTTAAAATCTGTGAAGGCAAAAAGTAGAAACCTAATTAACACATGTATATGTGTAAAAAAAAGTATATATATATATATAATATATACTTTAGATATGTACACATATGTCGTCAATATATATACAAGAGACTTTCAATGTTCCAGAGATAAGAGAAGGTCACCAGTAGTCTCTTCTGATAAGGCTACAGACCAGGAGGCATGGCAGGGTGGGCGTGATTGATGTTCAAGTCTGGATACCCACTGTAGTTCTGGAGACGTCCCCTCCTGGAATTTCACTCGCCTCACATACCGTGAGATGCCCCTCCCATCAGTGTGATGGCAGCACGTTGAGTTTAATCAGAGCAGCTGGCTTACCTCCACTATCTTTGCAACCAGGATGTTCTGCTCTTTATTCTGCAGTTGTTCACTCTGGGCTCTCAAAGTTGCCTCTTGAGAATTGCAGTGACAGCACCAAGGTGATAGTGCTGGTCAGAGCCAGCAGCATGAGACATATGGGGCGTAGTCCAATCCCCAGCCTTGATTCCAGTACACATTCAAAAGTTATTTTCCTACCCGTGACTCAATGCCTACAGTTCAGGGAGCTAGTATAACTCCTCCACTGAGGTGAAGATGGGTAGCCTCATGGACAAAGTTTTCTCCTCAAGATTATCAGAGGATCTGGTACTCTGTGCATTAAGTTCTTGATTTTAAACAAATGCCAATAGCTAATTCATGAAAATTCTTTCCATCTGAGAATAAACAATAGAAATTCATGTTTGAACAGCATGAAATAAGAAGACAACACTACTTCGATTCTATTTCTGTTCTAAAGGTTTAGATTTATCTCAGAGTTGAAGCCCCAGGCTCAGTACTACTGCCACATTTGGGACTGTACTCTTCAAATCAGAAAATAATTTGTGATAGAAAGCCTTTGGCTATTGTGCTGGGTTGTTTCGTAGTTTAGAAGATCTAACGTGCCCAGAAGAAGGGCTCTGCAGCTGCTAACTCCCTCCCTGGGAAAAATCTTGCTGACTTTCTCCCTACTTGGGCTTCAGGTCAAAGCTACCTTGCCTTGTCGGACCACCTAAATAATGTGAATGCCAAAGCCTCAGATTCAGTGGCTTAATATGGAGTTTTTTAATGACAAGCATATCCTCTCCTAGCCTGCAAAAAACAAACAAACGAATAATAAAACACCTCAGGTATGGTCACAGAAGTGAGGGTTTTACTTTTCTCTTTGTCTGAGATAATTAGTTGAGTGCTATATGATGACAGTAAGTAAATCAAACTAAAGGCTGACCTTTTTAAAAACCATTTATTTATAAAAAGAAAGTAAGTGAGCTTTGTAATATATTGTATTTTATAGAATACGTGTTTCTCTGTAAATATCCTTGAGTTCTGAAAATTATTGTAATTCAAATAATTATCTCAAGATAACAGTTTTCCCGCTGAGTATATACCACCCTTACATAAAATCTTTTTACAATATTTTTTAAGATTTACTAATTGTTTGGAAAATATCTATTAATGCTTGGAACTAGCTTGTCTACATATAAGCTGTGATTTCAAAGGACAAGTTTGTTTAATTTTAATTCTACTGGTAACAAACACTGATAATAAAGTTTGCAAGGGTTGAATACATGTCATTTTGGGTGTATTATCTCATTTTATCTTATGATGAAAATATCACTATTTCCATTTTCCTCAGCAATAATTATCATTTAAGGAACTTGCCACCATTAGGTGGCTAGTAACAGGTGGAGTTGGGTTTGAATGTTGCTGCTCTAATCACAAAGACACAGCTCCTTACGATTTGTCTCTGTTATCACTCAGTGTGACAAGGAGGAAAGTGTTGAAAATGGACATTCTTGATTAGCCTCCTTGAGTATTTGAGTGCAAAATATAATAATCAATACTTGTCTATGTTTATCACATGATTCTATTCATTTCAAGTTATCAAAACTCTGATTTATAAGATTTAAACCTTTTAGTCACAGTTGTCTGATGAGCATGAGTCTACAGGTTTTTGAAAGCTAGGTCACATTAGAATTTATTATTTTTCACCATTCTCATTCATCATATTTTAACACTATAAATCCATTCAAGTTATTGCATAAAACAATTCTTCTCCCCAAGCTTTGACAGAGATTATTCTTTTAAAAGTGGGTAAAATATTTGTGTTAGTGACACATTTATCATCAAAAGGTCACCCCTCCAGACACAGGGGGAGTTAATCTGAAAAACTTCAGCTGAAATGCTGCTCTAGTTAACAGATGCAAGGCTGCCACCAATAGAACAGCAAAAGTGCTCTATAATTCTCTTAGTGCCAAAATGGACATTTACTCACAAATTGAATTACTTTCTCAGAAATCTTTATTTTACCTTTAGAATCTAGTAGGAATCTGTGTGCTAAGGGAGATTTAAAATACCATCTTAAGGAAATTAGTATAGTTTATTGGAAAACAAAAAATAGAGTGGTAGCAAGGTGATCTTTAAGGGTGGTTTGTGTTAAATCCTGAACAGGAGGTTAAGTGCAAGGGGACAGGAAGGGGAGGTAACTTTCCTTGTTGATTATTTCTTAACAAGAAAAGATGAGTTGAGGACAAACTTCAGATTTCTGAATTTATTTTGGGGAAAAGCACACAAATCACAAACATAAGAATTCATTTCATTCATTTTATGGTTATTTTATGCATGTTTGTGGGTAAAGCTGGGAACCAGATGTTCCAAAAATCAGAATGCTCTAGGGGACAACTTGAAGAAGAGAATAAGATGATACTGCCACTATAGTTTTATAAAGATGCATATTCTATATACCCCACAGCTTGACACATAGTAGGAACTGAAAATATTTCAGAATAACTTAAGTAAAGGTACTGCCCATTTAGAAGCAATAATTCTATTCAATTTCCAACAATTCCACTTCTCTCACCCCCTTTTATTCTTCTCCAAAACCACCCCTTCTTATTTTGAACATGGTTCCTTATACAAAACCTTTGTGGATCTGGGAAACTCCAGATTGGAAAATTTGATCTGGTTCCATTACCCTGTTATCAAAAGTCCTAGATCATGTTTCAGCTACTATAATTGTAAATGATAAATTTTTGCAAGAGGTCTTTAGATATTAGTCAATAACAGCAGTAATCAAATTCTTTCATAGTGACTTATTTAAACCTAGGAAAATTTGACATTTATTTTTGCCTAAGTGTCAGATGTCACTCTCCGTTGTCAAACTGTAAGATGAAGGTTGAAATGTTCACGTCTTAGCTCTAACGGCCCACTGAGGGCCTTTTTTTTTGCACTTATTATTAATACATGCCTCGTACTGTGCTAGGTGGTTGTTACATGTATTAATTCATTATCTCTGTATTTGATAAAAAATTTCATCTTTCTCATTGTATTAATAAAAATACAAGACTTATTAACTTGGGTATGTTCCTTAGAAACCAAAAGGAAAGGGATTGATCACAAATAAATCTAGATTCAAAGCTCATGCCCTGTACAAAAGCCAGGTTGTCTCCTAGCTGGACAAGGTATCAACTTCAGAAGAGAACATGCAGTCTGCAATTATAATACAACTAAATTAAAGGAACCGGAAATCTCACGAACTCTTTAAGAACAGAGAGAGAAAGAATGAGGGAGGGGTGGGGAAAGGAAGAGCTGAGAGAGGGAAGGAGCGAGGGGGGTGGGGTCTTGGGGCCTTGGTGTGTGCCACACCTTTTGGGGGTAAAACACGATTGTAAGAGGGACTTTACCCAACAAATGCAAACAGTGTAATGTGGTTTCTTGTACCCTCAATGAATCCCCAACAATAAAAAAAAAGAAATTAAATTAACAACACACACACACACACACACACAAAAATATGTAAAGTAGATACTTTTACTATGTAATGATATAAATTATCCATGAAGTTTTTCTAAATGCTTATGTATATTTAATATGAGAGAAAATGCATGTTTCTTTCCTTCTTTTGAATTTAATTTTAATACTGTTCTCAAACCTAAAACAAGTGGGTAAGTATCCCATCTAAAAGCTTCTTAGTGTAATGTATCAATACAAGAAAATAAATTTCCTTAAGGTACATATTTTTCTGTGGTTTGCCATCGCCTCATTGATCAACTATCTTCCTCCTTTGAAATGCCCACTATTTTTCAGGTTGAGTTGAACTTTTGCACTGGAATAGAATAAGAATAACAAATGTTCCACTTCCAGGTCCCTCCATTCTCTCTCTTTCCTTTGATTTCCTTTGAAATCAGGATTTTAGCTTAGAAAGCTTGGATTCAGATTTTAGTTTATTTATTATTCTTTGACAATGAATTGGAAACATATCTTAGCTTTCATATTTCAGGATGCTTAAAACTATTTTTCTTTTCCTAAATAAAGCAACAATAAAATTTCAGGAATAGAAATGAAGGTAGCATATGATTCCATAAAGAAAATAGAATGTGATTTTGGCTTAGAAAATTAGCTCTTTGTGGCAATGAGTAATTATATTGGATTATTGAGTAGTAGTTTTGGTTATATTTATTAGACATAATTTTCTGATGTTTAAAATAATTAAGTGGGCAGCACCTGTGGCTCAGTCAGTAAGGTGCGGGCCCCATATACTGAGGGTATAGGTTTCAAACCCAGCCCCAGCTGAACTGCAAACAAAAAAATAGTCGGGCGTTGTGGCGGGCGCCTGTAGTTCCAGCTACTCGGGAGGCTGAGGCAGGAGAATCACCTAAGCCCAGGAGTTGGCGGTTGCTGTGAGCTGTGTGACACCACAGCACTCTACAGAGGGCAACAAAGTGAGACTCTGTCTCTATAAAAAAATAATAATAATAATAATTAAGTTATAATATAGCTCAACCAATCCAAGTCTTTGAAATCTTGCCTTCATTCTTTACAAATCAAAAATATGCAGTGTACTTTTATATAAAATTAAAACCTGGAGTTACTTATGTAGTGAAAAAGTACATTTATCTCAAATAATATATAAACATTTATGAATATTTATAATTTTATAAAAATTAAGTAATCATAAATATTGTGAATGTTTCTTATTATTTTAAGTGTTGATATTGTGTTGATTTGTAGCTTTGTAACATTTCCAGCTTGTCTGTTTGATCAATGGCAAGAGTGATGTTTTAATATGCATCTATATATGTACTGTCTTGGTTAATTTATTATTCTCATTAAATCAAAATTAAAATTTATTTTATTTAAAATCTGTAGGAAGAGTAATGAGGTTCCACAAATTATTTCCTTTCAAAGTAATATATTTATACATAATTTATGTAATATAATTTTTTGCAGCCCATATAGCCTATGGCTAGGAGGAGTGAGAGTTCTAAGAAATACCTGTATAGCTCAATGGAACACCTTGATGGAAAGGGTGTGGAGAGGGATTTAGCTCTCCTAACAAGCAAGAGAGCTCGTGAGATGAGAGCAGTGGTGAATTGGCCATCTCTACACTTGTGGTGTTGAGAGGCACGAGATCAGCCTTATGTTAGGCTGGAGGAGAAGGCAGTCGGGAGCATGTGCATTCTATCACGACTTGCTTACTCTGACTCTGTCTCCTCTCCTGCCTGCAGAACACCAGCACAGCGTCTCTCTGCTGAAGATCACCAAGCTCTGCTAAAGACTAAGATCTATCTTTCTAAGAAGACTGCTTTACTCTCTCTAAGACTCTCTCTCTTTCTCCAGCTAAGGTAGATAGCCCTCAGGCACCTAAGAGAAACTACCTAAGTCAGGTAACTTAGTGGTCCGCGTCCAGAACCTAGTTAAGCTGGGCCTGAGACCTGGCCAGTCCTGGGCCCTAACAAGCGGTGTCAGAAGTGACCTGTCACATAATTGATCCTGGATGAAAAACACGAGTTGATCTGTATTTTTTTTCAGTTGTTGATATAATAAAAGCACATGCTGCCATTTGCAATGTCATAGATGAACCTGGAGGACATTCTAAGTGAAGTAAGCCCAGCACAGAAGGGCCAAGAAATCGAAAGAAGTTAAACTCATAGATAACGAGAGTAGAATAATGATTACCAGAGACCTGAACGTTGGGGGAGAGCATGGAGATGTTTGTCAAATACAAAATTTCAGCCGGGTAGGAGGAATAAGTTCAAGGAATCTATTGTACAATATAGTGACTATAGTAAATACCAAAATGTGGTACATTAAAAATTGCTAAGTGAAGATTTTAGATGTTTTAGCTGTAAAAGTGAAGTAATGGGAAATAATGCACATACAAAGTAGTTTGATTTAACCACTCCACAATGTTTACATATTTTAGAACATGTTGGACAGGATAATTTTATATATATAATTTTTGTTAATTAAATATTAAAAAGTTTCAAAAGTAACCTGAAAATATTCTTCATGTGCTAAACTTTGATAACAAATAAAATGCTAAAATAAAAGTAACCAACTTAGATTTTGGAATCACCTTGTAGTATTTGTAAATAGAGACCCTATTTCATGAGAATTAGCATCACTAAGAACTTGACTGGCCCTGTCCATTTGACAATTTACCAAACACATTATATAGAGCCATAGCTATAATTTCCTTGCTTTTAAGCTCTGCTGAATGAAGCTAAAGGAGGTCTCCCTATGACAGAGAAGGCTCTAGAGGAGAGAGCTAAAGGGTTGTCCAGGAAGTCACCAGTCGCACAGAACGTCTGCTTGGTGTACTCAGCATAACTGAGCAAAGTGCTAATGCGTTAGAGCCATCTTCAACAAAGATGCCCTAACCTAACACGTTCATGCTATGGATATGTGCCTGAGAGCACAGCCTTAGCAGAGATGTCAAACATGTAATTTTTAAAGAAATAGTGCACCAGTGTTGCTTTTTCTCCATGTCCTTGACAATGCATGTTTAGCTTTCATAATTTTGACAACAGCCATTCCAACAGTTGCGAGGAGATATCTCACGGTGATCTATCCTAATGATTAGCAATATAGAGCATTGACAGAAAATTTCAGTTAGATGGGAGAAATAAGCTCAGATTTCTGTTGTATGTCATGGTGACTAAAATTGGTAACAATATATTGTATACTTGAAAGTTGCAAAGACAGAAGATTTTGAATGTTCTCACCACAAAATATAAGTACGTGAAATTATGTTTGTCAAATAGCTTGGGTTAGCCTTACCACAATGTATAAGTATATCAAAACATCATGTTGAATATCATAACTACATATAATTTTAACTTATCAATTATTAAAATTAAAATATAACTTGGCCCCGGGGTTTCTACTCGGAGAGGGAGAATTGATGCAGGACATCTGGCACCCTAGCCAGCTCACCGGAGCCAGCGGACCTGCCGCCTCCTCCTTGGTGGTGTTGGTGTTGCGGCAGCCAGCTGAAGAGCCAGTAGGCTGGATGAC